>JAMKPZ010001242.1:0-68010 GCA_024699675.1 Amphibolis antarctica
CAAGTTTATTTGTTCTGTTGCACAAGGTCTATATCTAATAACTTTCTGATTTCTATATGTTTTCGTGTACAGCGTTGGGTCCAACACAAGCAGCAGCACATTAACACCTGTAGCTCCAGGACCTGCAACTCTCCAAAGTGCTGCTTTGCCATCCGAAGTTACCCACACAACACTTTTGAGTACCATGATGCTGCTTGCCTTAGTTTGACAGAAAAATCTTCAGCCATCACCACACGATGGAGTACTGCTTAAAGGCAAATCAAATAGCACCTTTATCCCTGAAATTTGTACTATTTTAGATATTAGGAATTTAGTTCCACACCTAAGTGAGATGTAATGATTCGATTGGATATCAATGTTCACTTGGATTATACTTTTGTTTATCAAAAATTACGCTAATTTCATCTCCCTGCATTATCATCGTCCTATGTCATAGCTTAGCTTTCTATATAAATCAGAGTATAGTTTCAGGTGCCATCACTAAAAAATGTTTTCCTGCTGTTAGATATTCTCCATCATTGGATCACATATCAGTAAATGTGTCATGATGACATCAGCAACATTTTTTGTGTTTAGAAATTTGTTCAAAATACATAGATGTGGATGCTGCATGCATCTCCCCAGATAATTTAATTTGAACCCCAAAGCCTTGTCAGATTCTTTGATAATGATACATTATCAATGAGTACTTTCTCTGTTTCTGGAATGTTCAAAATCTTCTAATGAGAGGTCCATGAATTCAACCTCAAATGCCATCGATTTTTTTTCCTTTTTTTGTGAACCCAAGTTCTTTTGTTAATCCCTCAATCCAGGGGGAGAAGATTTCAATATTATCTACAGTCAGCAGAGTTCCAACTTTTGCTTCAGAGGTCAGTAAAACATATACTTTTACAGAAAAATATTGCCATGAGGATGTTGATTTCCAGCTTGATCACTTTGTTGGTTGGAGCTATTGTTCTGGGCATTTTAGGTAGAGAGCAGAAGTTTGCCGGCACAAATTCAATCTTTGGAAACGGTGGTTATTGCTTTTATTATGGTTGGTTTGAATGTAGGAGAGGGTTAGGTGTTCTTTGAAATATCTAAAGAAGAACAGGATGTTTCTTTCCAGCATATTATTTTCTCATGTCAGGGAGAAGTTGATCCAACCAAACTACTAAAGTTAGTGGGCATTGCATCTTTCTAACGAATAAAGTAATGCCTTGGGCATGGCTTAGATCACACACAGTGGCAAAGTGCAGTATAATCCCTACTTAGGCAACGGAGCCGAGCAGCTACTCTGTGGTTGGTTCATCCCCTAGAGGAGACATACATATTCAGGTTTCCCAATGTCAACCAGGTATGGTTGCCGCTTTGATCTTGCCTTGTCCCGGAGGACTAGAAGGCCCTCAAACAAGCATGAAGAACGCATCTGTGAGCCGGACACACCCAAGGATGGGGAGGAGGAGAACTACAAACAAGAGATTAAAGTGGATGCTGCACGCCATCATCGATCTCTGAATGATCTTATGAGAGAAAGCGATGGAGAGGGGCAACCCAGCTTCTCACTAGAACACAGGACTGGTCTTCCACTTGACGTCGTCACATCAACAGGAATGCTTAGTCGCTACATCGAGGTGCTGAACCATTTGATCAATGCAAGACGAAGGTCAAAGAAGAAAACTGTCTCAGGGTTTGCCAGATGGTGACTCTACATACATGTCCATGATAAAATGCAATCTGCTTCCATAATCTAATCACTTGAGGGTGGCCACACTTGTAATCCTCACTGAAGTTTGAATTCTGATAAATATAGAGATGTGATTTGCTCATCTATTACACCATGTAATCTTTGTTTGATTTTCAGAATGCAGTTTTCATTTTCATCTGTTGAACCATGCAGTGTTGGCTTGCAGGAAGATGTGAACGGGTTGGTCCACCTGAAATGTGCCATTCTTACTTTGATTCCTACTCTTACCAAGCATAATGATTTGATATGAACTTTAGTCTTACATTGATAGAATGTTCATTTCTTAATGTATTCTTGAAGTGGTAGGTTCTTGTTCTTATCAGATTAGTCTTTTTGGATGGATTCTTTTAAGACCATAATAATGTTTCATGTAACAAATCTGTTGTCTTTTATTGATTCAGACAACTTTATACATATTGTGGAAGTGAAGGGAAAAACTGTAGAGAGAGAGAGAGAGAGGGTATTTTAGATAATGTACATTAAAAAATTTTAAGACCCTTAACTTGAAGTCTTGTGTTTTTACATCCACCATTACCAAAAAAAGCATATATTACAGTTTCTGAATCTGTAATGATATGTATGTACTGATCAAATTCTTAATGGATTACTTGCCTAAATTTTAATGGTATAAACGCAAATTCCTCAAGAAAATACACATGTAATCCTGCATGTAAAACAAATTTGATTTGTTTTAAAAGGTGGGTATACAAATTTGGAATAAAAAGTTAGAAATAAAAAAGAAAGGAAAAGAAAATGTGGGTAAGGATAAGTTAGCAACAAGTGATATAATTTTTTTTGTAGAAAATTTAAAAATAAAATTAGTAATTATAAATAATGATTTTCAAAATTTGGAAATAAGAGAGAGAGATGGAAAGGAACATCTCCGAAATGGAATGTATATTTTTTATCATTAACAAAATATGTGCTAGAAAATCTACACGAATAAAATGATTAAATTTTACAAGTATTTTTTTGATTTTTAAAAATAAGTAATATAAAAAATTCAAAGAAAATGTAAACTTAAAGGACTTTACACTTTCTTACAAAAATGTGTTTGAATTGTTAAAATGAAAATTAATGTAATCAACCATAGTTGTAGTTGATTGCATTCTACTTTATTAAATTTGAAGTCAAACTTAAATAGAAATAAGATGTTAATTCTTTATAGATATCTATAGAAAATTAATTTTATAAACACCTGTTGGTACTTTGAGTGTGTTTATTTGCATGTACTTTTACTTTTTCGAGTGAATTAGAGTTTTTTTAGAGTTGTACAAACAAACACTTATTTTGTGATTAATATAATAACTCTGGGATTTTAAAACATCAGTTCTAACATAGTTAATTTCTCACATGACAGAAGAGTCACTTATCTACAGTTCTTCGAAATAGTAGCTACTCATTGAAGCCCAAAGGACATGACTATTCTTCTCGTATGTTGATTTCATAGGAAATTTTTGGGATTTTGGTTTTCTATTATATTTTAGAATTTTTTATTTTTCAAATTTTCATTTTTCCTCTTTGTTTTTCAGGATTTTTCAAATTTTTGTTTAGTTATTTTTGTAAGTAAACGTTAATTATTTCACTATCTAAAAAAAATTTAATTATTAAAATTTTTCTATGATTGAATTAGGAGTATTTGTCTAAAAGTAGTGTAATTTGGTTTAGTATATTATAATTTTTGAAATTAAAAATATTTCATTATAATGATTGAAAATCCTTGTGAAATTGATTTGTTAACTTATTTTATTTGCCCTTAAATATTTTTAATATTATAAAATTATAAAATTGAAACTTTACAAAAATAATTTTATTTATTCTTAAAAACATTTTAATAAAATACATTTTTAAAATATTATTAATAATATTTATAAAAAAAACTAATCTTTACGAGTTTTAAAAAGTTCCTGAAAAGTACCGCTCCAACAAACAAATACAACTCTTGAACTGCCACTCATTTTTTCAAACGTTGTTTCTTCAAGATGTTACTATAATACTACTCTAGAAGTTAGAAATTATGTTCTAAAGCTTAAACAAACACAACTTTTAAAAATTGCTGAACTTTCATTTTCTGGGGAAAAAGCCATATTCAGGAAAAACTGCTGGGCTTCGGGCCACTGTCCAGCCCAGAAAATTTCTAACCTTATCTGACCACGTGGTTCGGTCCAATTCGTTATCACTTATTGGGCTTGACTATTATAGCAGCCCACTAGGCCTGTTACATTTATAAGCAGCCTGGTCGGGAAACACCAATCACCATTCCCCGCTCTGCCGCCAATATGTTTCGTGGTGCCGCCACCGCCGCCGCCGCCCTTCTCCGGTGCGCCACCCGTCACCGACGGCCATCTCTCCTCACCCGCCAAATTTTCATCGCCGCTACCTCACTTCATTCCATTACAATTAACTACAGCACCTCATCAGAAGAAGATCCCGAGAAGAGCAGAGACCCACCCCCTATACGCGTATCCGTCACCGACTCCGCCGGGCGAGGCGTGTTCGCCACCCGACGCATTCGTGCTGGGGAGATCATACACACCGCCCTGCCCCTCGTGGCCCACCCTTCTGCCTCCCTCCTTCAGGAAGTGAGCTCTCACACTGTTCGGCCCTGCGCCTCCGGTTTCTTTCACGAACGTCGTCATTTTATTCTTATGACCTGGTTTTGTCTCCAGGTTTGTTATTACTGTCTTAGGAGGTTGGGAGGTGGGAGTGGTTCTATTGACGGAGATGGTGGTGGCCGTGTGAGGTTCTGCAGTGAGAGGTGCAGCGAGGACTCAAAGGTCTGATCTTTGCAATTAATTTTGTTCCCTGCAATCGGATTTTGTCGAAGTAGTAGATTTTTGGGTAATTTTACGGTGGTATTCAGAGTTTTCCTTTAGTTGAAAACGCTTCATCTCTAGGTTTTCTATGAAGTTGAGAAGAGGGCAGACTGGTCCGCATTTGATGACTACTGCAGGTAAAAAAAGTGTCATGGAAGATTCGTGATTTAGTTTTTGGAAACATGTTATAGTTCATATTTAGAATACTCTTATTTTGCATTTCGGCGTGGTTGCCTTTTTTAATGATTGATTAGAGGCCAAACCAAATATGTATTCATAGTTTTTATTTGTGTGAGGTTGTTTGGCATCATATTAATGGAAGCATTATTAATAATATTTTTGGGGTTAGTTTTTGTCCGAACGGAAACTTAATTTGCATTTTTCTTTTCACTATTTTTAAGAGCTAGAAAGTTGAAGTATCCATTTTTGGCTAAACGTCTGGCTTGTATGGTCGTCTGTGGCACTACATCTGCAACAACTTTTGACATACTTCAGCCTGCCATTCTTTCCTCTGATGTCATGCTGCAGGTATTTATTGGTTTATTTTGCAAGGCTATGATTCATGCACACAAATTTTATTCTTGTGTAAATGATCTT
The DNA here is from genome assembly GCA_024699675.1 of Amphibolis antarctica. Lineage (NCBI taxonomy): Eukaryota > Viridiplantae > Streptophyta > Magnoliopsida > Alismatales > Cymodoceaceae > Amphibolis > Amphibolis antarctica. Next base: position 5,140 of record JAMKPZ010001242.1, read on the forward strand.
TCTACCTTTTTTAGATATTGGTATCATTTTTTGCCTGTTGACCATTTTTATTTTATGGTCTTCATGCACCACATCCTAGTTTGCTTATGACTATGATTTCTTGTACTACTAGATGGAGGAAGAGTTTGAATTGCTTAGAAGTACACTTTTGAAAGTGCAGCTTGAAGATAAATACACAGCATGTATCCTTGAGTAGAAGTGATTAAATATACCTATGCAAGTTATGCACATTCTACATTTGTTGTTCTTGGCTGTGGGAAACACAAACACTTTTCTTTAACCATACTAGTTCTAACCAAGAGTTGGTATCTTGGAGTGCTGGCTCGAATTCGTATCAATGCCTTTCGCATAGATTTAACTGGAGGATCCTATGAGGATCTTGTTAACTTAGCAGCTTCTTCTGTTGCTTCTGAAGCTGCTGTTGGCAATGCTGTTTATATGCTTCCATCCTTTTATAATCATGATTGTGGTATAATTTTTTCCCACCATTATAATCATGATGCTTGAGGTTATGCCACACTTTAATATTCGAACTGTAATGCTTCCAATTTCAATTCTGATGAAACAAGTCTTGTAGCTTTTCATGAAAACAAAACAATCAAGCTTCAAATTATATATAGCAATATTATTGATTTTATGATATCTTACTTTATAATCATTGAGTTTATGTTAAATACGCCGCTGTATCTTAATTTTTTGCATATGCTGCTGAGTTCTGGCATATGGTTACGTGCATGACCAGGATTCAAGAGGTTGTATGGTCTTTGAGCTATCAAATGGGGCTGTTGACCACATTTTTAATAATGGAATTGAAAAATTACATCAATTATTACAAATGTGGACAATTAAAAATTCATAAGCACGAGTCCAAAGTCCAAATTGATTTCTTTAAACTTCTTGATTTTGTTGTTTCTTTCTAGACTTGGTTATCTTCATCTTCTTTTGCATTGTTTGGCTATCTTTATCTTTTTTTACTTTAAAAGATCTTTTATATATATGTCAAAATTATTTTTTTCTGCATTACTACATTCACAAATCACAATAAATTTTGTTATCATCAAAATCTCATTAACCAAATGCCTAACAGTTTCTTCTCTTGGTTTTGACTTTTGATGTCCTTATATTGGTCTAAATTCTTGAAAATCTACCACACCAGTATGAATACCTGATAGCTTATGTGGACAAAGGTTTTTTCCTTAGGTTGTATTTTTCTCCATTTGAACATCATTATAATTTACTTTGTAGCTTTGGGTTACTACAACAGCATGCATAAAAGGAAAAAGTTTGTGATCCAATTGGAAGATGCCATGTTTGGTTTGGCAGCACGTAGCAATATATATAATGCCCTATATCTTCTCAGCTACCGCACATGCCTATCTGAAAATATCTAAATTAGATTCAACGTCTCCTTGTATCTAAATTATTACCATTTTATATTTGTACTTTTAGCAGAATATATCTTTTTCCCAATTGAACATCCCAAGACTTCAATGTTATGGTCCATGTATACTTCAAAAATGTGCAATCTCCAAAACTTTATATTATTATTATGCTTGTGGTTTTCTATTCATTGTTATTTATTTTATTTTTTAATTAAAAAAATACTAACTTGTTTGGTCTTGTATGTTCTTTAAGATCCAAATGCACATATTATTTGGATAGATAACGTAGATGCAAAACTGAAGGCCCTACGAGATGTTGAATCAGGTATTTACATTTAAAAATATATGAAAAGAGGCAAGTTATTTCATGGAAAAACTATCAAACTTGTGCACGATTATCACCAATAGAAATGCCAGTATGCAAACACTGTTTCTTACTGTTTTTTTTTGGCAGATGAGGAGCTTCGAATTTGCTACATTGATGCAAGTATGGATAGAGATGCTCGCCAAAGGATTCTTTGTGAAGGATTTAGTTTTCAGTGTAATTGTTCTCGATGCGTGTTTGGTGATTAAACTGTATGCTCCTCTTCCTTCCACACCACCTTTTTAGTCAGTAATATATACCTTTACATGATATAGATATCATTGAAATGGTTTTCTATGTTGTGTAGTTCCTTATTAAATATATGCTCATCTGAATTGACTTCGTTGTAAATGCAAATGATAGCTTGGTTTTAGATTTTGCTTGATTCTCCCCACTGCATCAAATTATTTCTTTCTGTCATATTCAGCTGCATATTGCTATTATTTTTTATTTATTGTGGGAATATAAATCTTTTACTGTGATTAATTTTCTTTCTCCTGGCACTGTGAAATTAATTAAACACTAAAAAGATGCACGAATTTGATTGTAGGTGCACCATCTGGTCCAAGAGGAGAAATAAATATGATTGGCACTATCAACCCACATGGACTGATCTATTGTAGTTATTCAACTGAAAGCTCTTAGGTAGCTTCCTTTCTGCATGCTGCCTACTTCAACTTGGCTTATGTTCGTACCACTACTTCATGGTCTGCTGGATAGTTATCAATTTTGAGCCCATCTTTCTCGGGATATGCATATGGATTATGCAAGACTTGTTTCACAGATCGATTGTCTTACAACCGACATTCCCAACGGTTACCCAAGAAAGAAAAAAAACATGAATGGAACATTCTTTATTGTTCTTTGATCTGAATGGAACTTATTTATTTCAATTCTGGTTATTTAATGTAGACAATCTCTTTGTCCATACTTTATTTTCTTCAAATCATTCCTTCATCTGTTGACTGTAGACTTCTTCCCTGCCATCATGTAATTTGGATTGCTTTGTCATCATTAATTTCATTTCAATTGTAAGATCTAACCATTGTAGTCCAGGCAACCCGGCCAATTGGATTTCTTTTTCGGAATCATATCTCACAACGTGAGTCAGATCTGATTTACATGGGATTACCTCTGGGGTATGCTTTGCTGTTGGAAAGATGGATCAAACATAAGAGGCTGCTCACAAGATATTCCAGGAGATATCTAATGAAAAGAGATTTGCAATCGGAGATCGAATATAAGTCTTTCAGGTGCATGCCGTGTATATCAGAATCTTGGGAGACTACCTTGGTAGATCCAAACCCCCATTTGACCATATGCCTTGATGATGTAGATGCATGTCTTTACTTTTCTTTTTTTACTCAAATTACAACGTTTTTTAAAGTTAACATTAATATATGAAAGTAAGTTGGCATATAATTAATATTTTTTAAAATGATTATTAGAAAATACAAATATATTTTTATATGATGTTTGAAATAATTGTTATTAATTTCATAGGAGAAACAAACAACCTGAGTATATCTGACTCTGGTTTTGGATTGAAGTTATCTTTTTTTACCTTTTCCACAAAACTCTATCCTTAACATTTCATGATCCATGTTGTATTTATTGCAGATTACCGACTAGATTGGAGAAAACATCAGATGATAACAACATATTCTTCTAGAGATAACATGCCATTGGTGCGCAATATATATCATCAAATGAAGAGAGGATCACAACCAGAGATCCCAAGACATTCAAGTGCATGCATGGCGTACACATGATCAAACCTTGGGAGTTCATTAATTATGGTGCTGGTAACACCCCACCCAACGATGCTGAAGGTCAATTGTCCGGCCAGTGCAGTAAAAAATCGTCAGTGGTGTTGGCATGTGAGTGTATTTATATGGTTGGTTATTCATGATGAAGCAGCTACTGTGATAAGCCTCTGCATCAAGAGTACCATGCTATGGTGCAAGCAAGATCCGTGGCGATGGTGCCTCCTTCATCTTATCTGGAGAGAAGAGGTTAGACCAGACGTCACTAAACTAAAATTATGTATGCATGTATCATATAATATATAACCCTGAGATTAAGTATGTCCATCTCATGATTCCAGTGTGCTTAGCAATTAATTAAGAAATTGTTTTTAACACCAAATGAAAGTTTAATTCAAAATTAATCGACATACAAAGTCAGGTTTATTTCTTTTTTATATTGATGCAAAATATTATCTTGATACAAAGATAAGTAATAAATTAACTCACTTGTTGCCCAAGGGCTGTTGGGAGAATGACACCAAGCAGGGTCCTTTTGGCATGCGTCTTTTCCATGGTCGATGATGCACTGGAAGACATTGCTGTAGCCCTTGCACGGCCACCGGGTGGCATGGGTGCTCAACGGCGCCAGCGACAACATCAGCAGACACAAGGTGAGGACCGCCATCGTCCGCCGGCTTCCTGTGGCTGCTGCTGTTGCCATGCTCCGATTGCCTGCCTGGCCTTTCACACACACACACACCCACTGCATGGGACCTGCACGGCCTCCTTATACATGTACATGCTCACATCCGCCTTCTATTCTTAGAACAACCATTTGTGGCCGTGGTGTAGCCCCAAATTCCATAACCATCTGTTTCTAAATTTAACAGCTGATTTATCTTCATTTGTATATGCCGACGATAAATCCGGTAGACTTCTGATCATTCATCTTAATTTTAGTAGTTATTATTAGATTCTACATCTATTCTATTAGAATTGACAGTTTTCCCGGTTGTGTTAAGTTAGTGGAATTGAGTTTTGTCAACATAACTGGCTCTATTTGTTTATACTTCAAGGGTTTCAATTTCACGTGTAAGTTTTTATATATCATTATTATTATATAAAATTATGTATAAATCTTCATCACTCAAATTATTGTAAAGTTTACTTTTTTTTGTTAAATTACTTTCAATTCTAGTGCTCTACCATTTTTAAAACTAATTTACATATCCTTTGTATGAACATGCAAGTTGGTGCAATATACTTGAGAATTTTTAATGAAATCAATATATTTTACATAGTTTCAATATATGGATTTATAAAATTGATATATTGATTCTGCAATCTAATATTAAAATTATGATAAAGAAAAATCTAATCTGAATTATATCGTTAATATAAATGAGATTTTTAAAATCTTACGGAAGTTAAATTATGTCATTTCGACACAATATCAATGAATTGCAGATCATGGATTATTTCGTTTTACCTTTAATATAATGTGACTTATACAAATAGTGTTTAAGCGCAATTTCACGTAATTAATTAGCGTTAATTAATTAATTAACCAAAATTAATTTCACGTGAGTTGCATTTTTTGAGTGATTATTGTAAGATAGACATTTATTATAAGTTTTTTATATGTACTTTCTTTTTTTACTATACATTATAATAATTTACAGCAATATTTATCAAAAAAAATTTAACATTTTATATTAAAATACTTATATTATAAATTATATAGTTTTTTAAAAATATAAATTTCATCGTACTTAATTATTATGAGTTTGTTTGTTAAAAAAAAAATTTTACAAGATAAATTGAATTTTACAGTTTAAGATAAAAATATAATGATATTAATTTAATTTTACAAAAAATATAAAAATTATTTAATAAATATATAATATAATATTATAATATATAATAAAAAAATATGACATACATCAATAAACGATGCTTATACATCTGAACGGTGTCAGTGTCAATCAACGGTTCAATTCATCCGAACCGTTTTGTGATGGAGGATTTATCTTAATAAATGCCGATCAATGCACCACAAAAAACGGTGACGAGACGGCGTTTGATTCCGACATTTTTTTAAAAAAAAATGTTGATTTTTTATTGAATCGTGAAATTTATTTTTTTTCAAATTGTTTAAGATTACTAAATAAATAAATTAATAATATGATATAAATAAAATTTCTTAGACTCGTAATATTTTATAATAATATTTATTAAATAATTTTAATATTATATATTTAAAAAAAAAAATTAAAATACTGCGACACAGCTTTAATAATAAATGACCATTAAAATTTTATGAAATGTCACATTCAAAATCTTAGCCTGAATCAATGTGCATCAAGTGAAAAATAGAAGAGTTGGCGTATATATTATTTAACAAAAACTTATTGATAAATGAATGCATCGGCATCGGAATCAATGTCGGCTGACCGTAGATTGCGTCGCTGGAGGATCGCCCATGTCGTCCATGTGGCTGGAAGATTCAAACTCGCCGTTGAATCCACCAAAAACAATAGACGAAGAAACCAAGAAGGAGGAAGGAGGCAGGACTTCCAGGGTAGACGCCTGCGTTTTCTCCGCTCCCCAAGGTTTCAGCCTCCAAGCCAGGTGGTCTTCGCTCGCGTGGACGATTTGAAGCCCAGGTGGTCTTCCAACAGGGAAGTCGGCTCGTGTGGTGATTGCCGGGTGCATTTCAGGAAGGCGGACGGTCTACAAGCTGCCTGAGGTTCATAAAAATCCGTTCTTTTCGGCCGGCTTTGGAGGGTGAGAGGGGAGAGGAGATGGAAGGAAGCGGCGGCTTCCCCATGTGGCAGGCGGTGTCATTGTTTGGCATCTTCGGATGGATTGTGGCGTCTTCCGTGGTGGGTCCGTCTCGGGTCTTGAGATCCGTCCTCCAGCCTCTGGTCTCTCGCCGCGTCATCGCTGACATTCCTCTGATTCTTAGGGTTCAGGTCGCTACACGGGAAAAATGCGTTTTTTTATCGAGTTGAGTCTTGTTGATATTGGTTTCTTGGTTTTGACGGAGATGCCTGTTGTCGTTATTGCAGGAATTGCAGCATGGGTTTCTCGATAATTTCTTCTCTTTGTTGTCTTGCTTCGTGTCCGTGCCCTTCTACACGGCCTTCCTTCCTCTGCTCTTCTGGGTAGTAGTCTGTTTGTTTTCCTTGAATGCGATTCATTTGTTCATGCTTTGTTTGATTTGATTTGTGGGTTTTTGTTCTTTTTCCCAGAGTGGCCACGTCGAACTTGCAAGACAGATGACACTGCTGATTGCTCTCTGTGATTATTTTGGTAGTGCTATTAAGGTAGAAGACGCTTCACCCCAAAGGGCTTTTGTTGTTTCAAATTTTCTATAAAAGAGGAATCCTGATTGAGACTGGTTTATTGCTTGGGTAAAAAATCATCGATCTTGTTCATGATGAACTGAATTTTCCATAGGATCTGGTATCTGCCCCCAGACCCAGTTGCCCACCTGTTCGGAGAATAACTGCCACTAATGTTGAAAGAGAGCATGCCATGGAATACGGATTGCCTTCTTCTCATGCTCTTAACACTGTCTGTCTGGCAGGGTATGATCTTGATTAAATCTACAAAGTAACCAGAAATTCTTATTTTTGGAAGCGACATTTATCTTCATCATACTGCGAGTTTTGCAGATATCTATTGCATTATGCTCTCAGGGATAACCCTGAAAGGAATAGCATCACCACTTTTGCTGGGCTCGCCCTAGTGTGCATGCTTGTTATTCTCATTGGTATAGGTGTGTTATTTTTCATGTCATTGGGTCATTTTTGCTTGTTGCATTTGAGATTCTCGTACTTATTAGAATCTAACCTTTCAATTGGTTGTTTTCATCAGCAAGAATCTACCTAGGAATGCACAGTGTAGTTGATGTCGTGGCTGGAGTTGCCATTGGGATTGTCGTTCTTGCCTTCTGGTTCGTAATCGATGAAAATGTGGATAGCTTTATAATCTCTGGACAAAATGGTATGTGATAATAACGATAGGGTTTCCTTTACTGGACTATTTGTATTTTTTCCTTTCCTAAATTCTTGGAAAAGTGACATTGCTAATATGCCGATACTTCTATGATTATTTTTCCATTGCAGTGACTTCCTTTTGTGCTGCCCTTTCTTTACTGCTATGCTTTGCTTATCCAACTCCTGAGCTTCCTACTCCAAGTTTTGAGTATCACGCAGCATTCACTGGTGTTGCATTTGGAATTGTAAGCACAAACCCATCCTAATTGACCTAGATTTCTTAGCATTCCAATGATTGATCTCTGGTTTTATTTTGTGTCAATGTTGTAGAAACAGAAAATGGACATTATACAAGTTGAAAATAAAAAAATTATTTTAACAAATGGAGATTTAAATGGACATTTTTTGGAAAAAAATGTTATAAGTAAAGAATGAAAAAAAAATATTTACAAATATCACAATCGTAAAAAGGATTTAATAAAATAAATTATAACTCCATTTCATCTAATACAATTTCAAAAACATATTTTTACTATGCGTAATTGTCATTCTGGAATAAATACTTAAATTCAAAACATAAATAAATATATAAAAGTACAATTAAAACTCTGCCCGTGGAGGTTCATCCTTTCATGGACAATCCTATGCTTGGATGAAGGAAAATGGTTAGGATTAGATAGCCAATTAGGATTATAAAACTCCTCATGAATATGAACCCTATTGTACAATTAAATTTATAAACAATAAAATAAGTAACAAAATTGTCAATTTATGTCCATGAAAACAAATCAAAATTTGAAATCTAAAAAACTAAAAAATGGCCATTTAGACAGTCAAAATGGAAAAAATAAATGACTTTTTCTCAAAAAAATGGGTAAAATAGCCATTTTTTCTAAACAGTTTTTCCCAAAAAAAGCAAACAAAATATTTAAGGGAGAAATGTTTAGCTGCCATTTAAGTGATTTTTTTTTTCATTTTTTAAAACATTATTTTGTATCTAAGATTTAGAACACTACTACCACAGTATAATTAGCCATCTTTTTTAGGAAACTTCTGGTTCTCTGAACATTCAGTTCTATGCTGGTATAAAAGAGGACGGTGTTTAGTTGACAAATAACCACAAAATTTGCCAAATCCTCTAATATAAATCATAAAATGAAATAAATAAAGAGAATGATCCATGTGGTTGATCCCACACGATAGCCTCAAGGCATTGATTATTTTTGTTTTTTTAAAGGAAAAGAAAACATAGGTTACAATACCCTAGATCCAAGATGGGATGCAGACATGTTTTCAACTACAAAATAACCCATAGGAATGAGCTTTGGATGCTCTGGTAGGATGGTAAGAGAGCTCCAAATAATTCATTCTGTGAATTTCTGTTAAAAATAACCCCTGCCCTAAGAGGTGTCTGTTTTCTTGTCTTTCAGGTTAGCGGAGTTCGACAAACCTTCCACCAATACCACCACAAAGACGTTGCCCGCATATTTACAGACCAGCTTCCTCTCCCTAAGTTCACAGGGAGGGTGTTGGTTGGGATGCCCACGATCCTTCTTGTAAAATTTTGCAGCAAGGCGCTTGCAAAATGGTTGCTTCCTGCCGTCTCCCACATGTTGGGCATCCCAATCAGATCATCCTGCTACATCCCAGCACTCAAGATATGTGAAAGTAGAAAATCTCAGACCGAGAGCAAGCAGTCGGCGGGTCATCTCAACAAGTTGGTTCGTTTCATCATACCTCTGGATTCATGCGACGTTGATACTGGTATAAGATTTTTGCAGTACGCCGGTCTTGCATGGTCCGTGGTTGACCTTGTCCCCTCACTGTTCTCCCATTTGAGCCTGTAATTTGAGCTTTTAACCGCGACGTAATCCTTCGGCCTTTTCCTTCGTGGAAGTAAGGAATTGATTTGAGTAAAATTAAATTTGAATGAAATAAATTTAATATAAAAATATTTATGTACTTATTAAAATTATAAGAATAAAAAATTCTTACGATCTGATGAAAACAAACGAAGAAGTTAACAACAATTCAGACTTTATGAATTTAAATTTTATTTCTATCTTAAATTAAATAATAAATATAATCAATATAAATAATTAAAATTTAATTTTATTAACATATCAATAAAAATTAAATTAAAATAAATTTAATTTCCACGATGAGGGTAACTAATCTAACCTAAGCTTAATGCTGGGCAAATACGTGAGCAACAATGTAATCAATGTGCATTTACGAAGACCATTTGAAAATAACTGATAAAATACATTCATCGATAAATCAATTCGTCAACGTAGTTGGCACACAGGAAAGTACAGACAGAAAGCCACCAAGAAATGGCAGACAGAACCCGAACTTGACGAGTTGTTCATACAAGTTTTGACAACCATGGTGGACACAAACTACAAAAAATAAATGGTCATAAACTAATGCGTTTTTGTTACCTGATAAACAATCGTATTTTAAGGAGCACGCGGAATTTGAAAACCTGACTTATTTGTCTTGTGTTAGACCACAATAAGAAATTACGAAACGATACAGACCACAGACAAGAAGATAAAACAGGGGAACCAAAAAGGTCTCTTTTGAATGGGGAAATGATACGTGCAGTGGTTCTCAGCTCCACGTCATCACATTTTAGCTTACAGACGGAACCCGAACTTGGAATGCTACATTATACTCCGAAACATTGTAGAGACCCATGTCCCGGAGAAATTTTGGAGCACATTCTGTGGGAAATCGGTACGACCCCTTTAAAAAGGCTTTTTAACTCCTTTGAAAAGTCATTACAGGAAATAATCTGGCGTTCTACGGGTTACATCTGGCTCCCCTCTTCTTGGTGCTGGCTCGAACTGTAATAAAAAGAAACTTTCGCATTAGCGTCCATCGAATGTAGCACAACTAAGCACAATGAATGTTATCCATATAACCAAAAAGAGGGACCTGGATGAACGTTTGACTCTTGCAGTCATCAACTTCTAAGATGGAAGCCATGTTCCCACACCGATAGCAGTAGTTGGGAGCACTAAATATGGTTACTACCTTTTGCTCCTGTTTCAAACACAGTCAAAATAAGCACCAAGTTCCATTTTTCCGGTAAAAGAACTCTCAAAACTAAGAACAAAAACTTACGTGGCCCCAGTTGAATCCATCCATAACCAATTGATGAGCTCTGGCTATCAAATTTAGATTGTTGGTATGGTTGAATTGCTCTGATATATCCTGATGCAGACCATCGGGTGAAGATTGGGAAGCAGAGCGTAAGTACGCTGGAGGAAGAAGAGATTAAGCAATTACCTGGCCAAACGTGTATCCAGCACCGCGTGGTGATATGCCCCACCCACAGCGATCATCTGGGTCGGACCACAGGAGATCACACATTGGTCCCTCATGAGGCACCTCTTGAACACGATCCAAGTTTCTTATGTTATCAAGGGTCTCGATAGAAGGGGAGAGACCACCGTGTAAACAAAATATTTCCGACTCAACCTTAAAAACAAACAGGCAGAATATATAAAATGAGTTCAAATTTACAAACAAATGGAGCACGGTATACGCCCAGTGTTTGCCATCAAATAGTAAAAAAATTCATTAAAAAAATAGCACAGGCATTATGCGCAGTATCATTCATTCTCTGTTGAAATGAGGGCATCCAAGACTAGAAGATTATAATCAGACAGGTCGTTTATTATATATTTTGTATCAAAATCCATTTCATTTCTAATACGAGACTAATTTAGCACTCCTCACCCATGGTTTTATTTTTTAATGTTTTAGAAGTGTCTTTATTTTTAGATCAAGTGGCTGTGCAGAAATTTAAATCCTAGAAAATCAAATTTGACTATAAAACTATGTTGAAAGGTGAACATCCAACTCAAAACTAGTTGGTTATATGTGAAAAGATCATTTCTTTATATGGAACTATTTTAACAATACTGATATTAACAATGGTGAAAACCTTTCTAGACCATATAGAAAACTGAGCAGCTGGTAGGAATAAAGAGATACTCTAGTAAAAAAAATTTATAGGCATGTTTTAGCACGAAGAAACAATCAAACCAAAAGCAGGTTAATTTGGCTGAATAGTTAGTTTTACATAAGGAAATATCAGTATATTTTCCTAAGATCAAGCACCAGGTTTCCCAACAAAAAATTCACATTGGCATGGGTTTCTGGCTGTGTCCAGAATTATAGATGACAGGCAGAGTCCCATATTGATCCATGTCACTAAAATTTCAACAATATGGAACGGATTTTCGAAGGACTGATCCAACATCAAGGGTGATATCCGAATTAGTTACAAATTGATTGAAAGATTGACACATATTGGAGGTATTGGCTTGATACCTCCATTTGTAAGCACCAAAAGACACATCTTGTTCAATACAGCCAAATTTGATTGATTCATGAAAACACCACTAAAACACACTTAGCTTCAACCTAATACTAAATCATGGTTTGTTCATGTAATTCAAAGCTTCCAACAAGGATTTTGAGCACCAAGACCTTCTTGAAGGTTACAAAAACGCATGATTTTGAAGTTTCTCCTCTTATTTAATGTTAGATCTCACCTATTTACCTTAACCTAAGATAATTTTGCTTAGTTTTAGAATTTCGTAATTTTAAATTTTTTACAGATTATTTTCCATTTTTTGTAATTTTCATGTTTTTCAGATATTTATGGATGAAATATAATGGATTTGATCCATGGTATATTAGATCTAAGGTAATTTAGGTTTAGATAGGAATTTTTGTTACAATGTCAAATTTATTTAATTTTTTATATGGATTTTTATAAGTATTAAAGTTTTAGATGAAATTCCTTACATATTGTCAATGTTAAGTTAGACCATGTGGTTTTAGTTTCACATCAATGTACTATTTTGTTATTTACATAATTTCTTTAATTTTTCGTTAATTTACATAAGTTTCTCTTTTTTTTGTAATTTTCGTTTTCACATGTATTTATAAAAGAAAGAGACTAGATTTGCCTGATGTTGTGTTAGATCTAAGGTTCACTTTACTAGATGCATACTCTTGTAAACTTCAGATGGATTTTCTTTGAATTTCAGGTTTTTTAATGACATACATGTCATTAACTAATTATCTAATGATGTACATGTTTTCTATTTTCAGGCTTAAATATGCTGTGCTCTCCTTTGTTCCAAGCTAAAAAGAGTGGAAGCGATAGTGATTAGTGAGCTTAGTGAGGTTGTGGAAAGTTACATGATCCAAGTTGATTGCATGGATTTTCTATCCATAATGACAATAAAAGGTGCATTGCAAATACAAGAAAAAAAATGGATGGTGGTGGTATAAGTCGATTGAAACAGCAACTTTTTAGTAGGTACAGCAATGTCGCCAAATGTAAGGAATCCTCTTACATTGTTTGAGACCAGATGCAGAAATTACTGTAAGGCACAAAACGAAAGAAAGGTATAAACAAATAATGTTTGGGCAAAAGCCAAGCATGGGTGCAAGTCACCAAAATTTCAGGGTTATTCTAGTCAACGACAATGACTCAGATGATGGCAGACCCCGTCCTCTAGATTGTAGGGACTAGAATAGAGGTGGGAAAACAGGAGGGCTATTATCCTTCGCAACAAGAGCAATAGACCAAGGAATGAACACAAATGCAGCAATCACAACATTGAGTGTGGCAGTGGTACAACAGTACAGGCAGCAAGAAAAGGAAAAGGATCAACTACAGGGATGTTCACAGACAACAGCAATTACAAGAAGGTTGTAAAGAAGATCATAGAAAGTACCCCATCTTCTAGGTGTTGTGCACAAGGCATCACATCAATCAGATATTAAAAATTTTTGACAGGATGAATTTCATTGGGAAGATCATCAGAGGCAAGAATGGTCACAAATTTTATTTACAACCATTCTTATTTGTTGGCATACAGGAGATCGCTAGTGCCACAAGGGTAACTTGATTCAATTAGGAATCACCTAATTTGTCACCAACTACATCGCTCTACAGTCCATGTTGATAAGGCTAAGTTGAAGCACATGTTTAATTCAGAGTTTGTAATACAAATATCATGAGTAACACTCTGTTGGAGAGGATAGTCACTGGAACTACAACCACACCTTCTAAAAGAATAATAATAAAAATGTGTCAACATTATGAAGCTAGTGACAATGGCTTTGCAACTTGTTGACAAAGACAAAAGACCCACTATAATGCAATTCATGTAATGAGAGAGATAGCTCTATCTATGGCAAACCCAAAAGGATTCAGTAACATTATTGAGGATCGATGGTTCAGGATGCTCCTACATTCCTTACATGAAGCAGGATTATACTTTCTATAACTTCATATTTAGTTACCATTTTTTGAAACTATAATAGTAATATTATACTTTTTTTATTTTTCCGTGCAACATGAATACCTGAATCCATGGTATCAGTACAAAAATGATTTAAGAGGCATACTGATCTATTGGCATTATCGAAGGCTGTTAAATGTAAATTGGAACCTAGTGTAAAAATTCAAGTGGAGGCCTTCAATGAAATTAGATGGTTTAAAGATTGATTGGGAGGTTTTGCCACTCCCAACTGCAATAAGAGAACATCAATATTGCCACCAAATAAAATTAGATTACAAACATAAAATTCTATTTCTATAATTGCATTTATAGAAAGTACTAAATATAAGTTTATTTGCTATAGATGGATGGTGGTATATTCATGGAACAGATGCTCAAATGCTGAGGATTGCAACAAAAGTATTGGCTCAAACCGAGTCAACATCAGGATGTGAAAGGAATTAAAGCAATTCAAGCTCATTCCTTCCAAAAGGAAAATTAGATTACGTGCTTAGAGAGTGAATGACTTAGTATTTGAGTACTGTAACATGAGGTTCAGAATGAAGAACATACAAGAAAGAGAAGATAAAGAAAGATAAGTTCCAGTGATGTAGCACTTATATATAACAAGTTAAGTAAAACAAGTATCTAATGATAGAATGACTTGAAGAGAGTGGTGAGCTACTTTTGGATGAAGTAGCTACCAATTGACCCAAGTGAAAGAATTATTGGAGCAATTAGCCTCAATGTAGAGCATTACATGAGCTTGTCGAAGCACACCAAGTTTAGGCTAAAATGGTGATGATGATGCTACCTTGCCAGAAGATGATGAGGACAACAACAACGATGATGGTAATGGAGATGAGGGCAAACAATAATCTAAAGGCCATAATGATAAATAAAAACAAATGTTATTAAGTCCCTTCACCAAGGAGAAAAATTTCATGCATGCAATACAAGATGAGGATCATGGTACATGCACACAACTTGGACATCAACCATTCTCTTACCATTACATATGGAAAAGAATCATAGGTAGGTGTGGAAGACACAAGCCAATCACAATCAATGGAAGGAATGAGTACCTACAATCTATATAGCTACAAATTGTTCGAGGGTGACCTTTTATGATCAGCCTGATTATTATTTAGAGAGCCTATAGAGTAATGCTGAATCTACTTATGCTTGAAGTCATCAAAGTCACCACAGTTATCATTATTATGAAGTTCATGAAAGTCATGGAAAAAGGATGGAAATATATGAGGAAATAATGAAAAGGCTCCTAAATTATGAACAACATTATCCACGTATGACTTCTTTTAGAATGTGTCTGATGCTAGATATTACAAGATGGTTTACCGATTATCAAAAATCTTATGCCACTAGCATGCCAAACTCATTTTGTAGAATGAAAAGTATAAGATGTCAAATTTATTATGCTCAATTCATATATCTACAACAACAATATCTAAAAGGCAATGATGACTATGACCACCTCAAATACTCTGCATCGTATTGAATTATATTTTTTCAAGGTTAACAATTCATATCTTTTTTTTTTACATTTTTCTATTTAGTTTTGTGGTTATCTACAAATATACAAACTGTACAATTAATTGTATATGATACTTTTTGATATAATTGTCTAAAAATTAAATTTATTAATTTTAAATATCAATTATAATTGATTTTATTTTATGTTAGTCTTAAGTCTAAATCCAACGTGTTTCCTTTGGAATTCAACTTTTCTATGACTTTGTCCCACCTCCATCAAAATTTCCACTAATACTCAATGCATCACCATTTTTCGATACACCAAGACTAAATACCTTGATGGCAGATCAATTCAAATTGAAGCAAGAAAACCTTTGGCAACTCATGGAAAGTATAAAGTTAATGCCAAAAAAAAAAGAGGTTTATTCAAATGTACAAACCAGTGCTGTCAAAGGGAAGTAATCAAAAAGATCTGTAAAGATCTTCCACACATTTGCATTTCCGTACCTGCAAAAGATGAGCACAAATATTACATCTAAGCTTTTAACCAAATCCAACGCCTAAAGATATTAGCAACAGTGATTTTCTACTAGAAGCGCATCAGCAATGAGTATTTAAGCATGGATGCTTTACTCTCCAAATGTAATTAAAAGCACTTCAAAACCCCAATAGTGTACCGAATATTTGTTGATTCTACTACCAGATCCACGCTAAAAAGAATTGGGCATGAAACACCCAACACCATTTTCCACCTAAGCACCTAGCCAATGCTTAAAAAACTTGGAATAGCTATTATGCCTACACCAAAAGTGATACTACATTGTAAAAACATATAAAAGGCATGCTCTGCAAATCAAACAAGAAAACAATAAAATGTTTTTATCAAATGGTTGACAGGATTATAAAAAATGAAACTTACTTGCGCAAGCACTCATCATAAAATCCATAAACTTGGGTAATCTGCAAGTTTAGAATGAATCTTAGGTACTTATTGAACCATAAGCATGAACCAAATAATAGTCAAGGGTATTTACAGAAGAAGACTCGATAAATATGACTGCAATATTAATTAAAACATATCACCAATCACAATATAGTCCAAATCTTGCCATGACACCAGATACTGAAGTGGTGAATTCTTGGCTTGCATGATAGCAAAAGAAATAATGTAAAGATCATAAAGAATAATTTTGTACCTGACGACTCTCGTGATTTCCTCTTAGGATAGTAATTCGCTGAGGATAGCGCACCTTAAGTGCAACAAGAAGCTGGAAAATATCGAGCATGTCACTCAAAGTGGCTCCAAATTACGAAAAACAAAGAACTGCTATAAAATAGCAAATGCATGATTATGGTGAGGCAATTAAAAGCATAATTGAGTAGGTCTAAGAATCTGGAATATGGAAAATGAAATGGATAGATTTATCATAAGGAAACTGTTTAACAAATTCAGTGTTTTTGCCAAAAGAGCAAACATAGATTATTTGAAACAAAATATCAATGATTTGTCTCCTAGATAACTCATCCGATTTAAGCATCCAAGTACAGTCAATAATTATAATTATTTCAACTTCTGTTATCTTTATTGCCAGGTTCCATGTTTCTTTGTATATGTTGCATGAACTTCAAATTGCTGTTGCATAACAAAGTTTACTGATAACAATTCCAAAAGATCCATGTGAAGAGAAAACCAACCATCTTCTACCACCTCCTATCAAATTCATTGTCCCTTTACATCTCCAGCCACTAGGTCCTTTACCTTTCACTTAATTTATGTTTTGCCTATCTATAAGCATTGGTGCAACTTTAAGGTTACTCCATGGTGATCTTAGGGCCACGGATCTGAATCTCAGGAAATGGTCAATTCAGGTATGAAGGCAAGGACCCACACCATACCACATATTGGTAGGAGTCTCATGCATTGAGTTTTCCCCTTTAGAAGTCTTTTAAGAAGAAGGGGTGAATTTCTATTTCAAATCCATATTGTTCTGATAGTTGGGAGGAGGGTGAGAGTAGAATTCCCTCCTCACATTTAGGGTTTTCTTATTTATTGGGCACTTAAGCCTAAGCCTCCGATACCATGTCAAAAGAGGAAGATTAATTCATTAACTAAATATAAGACTTCTTATATAGAAGTTACATAACACGCAAAAGATAATTTTAACCAATGTGGGACTAAACCCACACATACCTAAACTCTACTACAGCATTTACTTCAGCAATCTGCAACAAGTCACCTATACCTACTTTTTGGTTTCAAAGGACGCAAGGTAAGACCCAAGTAGAAGATAGGGAAGGAATAAATTTCGCAACACAACAGATCTGAATCTGTTTCACTGAACCAACTGCATAATATACACCAATGATGGTAGAATTTGCAATTTAACTTTCAAACCAGAAAAACTGCTAACAAATCCCAATATTGTAGTGACATTGATCATATCAGAACTTGATAGCATAGAGAACATCGCAGTTTCATCTGCATAGTGCAGCAAGGGCATGCACCTTGTTCCCCTCCTTGGGTAAAATCTATAGCGTAACATTTGCCTTGGGGATGATGCACATCCTGCTCAAAATTTGACCAATTAGAGAAAACAAAGGAGACAGTGGATCCCCTTGGCATATACCTCTCCCAAAAGGAAAAGATCCACTTGGGTTGCCACCTACTGGTACACAGTGTCCTATCCACAATCATCATCTTGAGCCAAAATTCATGCATCAGAGAACTTCATCGATACATGCCCAACGAATACTATCATAAGCCTTCATTAATACCTTGTAGTGGTGGCAATGACATGTTGCTTAACAGATAAGAGACATCACAGTAGGTTGGTAATAGAAAGAGCAAAATCAACATGGACATTGATATAAGTGATCGAGTCATGAGAACAGTACCCAATTGGTAGAAGTCCAAATCAGTTGGTAGTTGGTACACACCATGCCCACCAACCTGTCACCACATCCAATAGTCCATACATAAGACTGGCCCAATGGCCATTGAGAAGTCAAATGGTTCATACACATAACCAACAAAAAGAACCACGGAGAAATCAACATGTCATGTTCATGCCTTCATGGTAGCTCCATTGTCAAAGGCCTATAACTTCTCAAGGCTTGTGACGTAATCTCAGTGAAAATCTGACACATGGCAACATCCTAAAGGTCACATACATCATAAGGTTCTTACAGAAACTCTAATCCCATAAATAAGAAATCTCAAGTTCGTCTCTCTCATTCAAGATCAATATAATCTCTCTCAAAACTTTATCATTGTAATACCATTACATGGTTAAGCTTCAAAAGTTCTTTAGCAATCCACAAACTGTAGGCCTAATAGAATCTTCTTTTGTAGATTTCAAACATGCAAAAATTCTTGTTTCAACAAAGAAAATCAAGGAAAAAAATTCCACTTGCCATGTTTTGCATCACCACTAATATGAAGAATTAGCTCAGTTCAATGAAGACATTATTCAATGCCCCTAAGTCAACCTCCACTCCCAACAGTGACCCCACCTCATGACAAAAATTCTTTAGCCATCTATACACTGTAGGCCTAATAGAATCTTCTTTAGTATATTTCAAGCATGCAAAAATTCTTTTGTCAAAAAAAAAATCATGCAAAAAATTCCACTCACCATGCTGTGCATCACCACTAATATGAAGAATTAGCTCAGTTCAATGAAGACTTTATTCAATGCCTCTAAGTCAACCATCCTCTCCCAACAGTGACCCCACCTCATGGTTTCTCAACATGAAGAAAAACATATGTACAGATGTTAATTCTTCTCAATCAATAGAAGAGTCAAGTAGAGAGGGCCTAAAGAGTCGAGCAGAACTGGCATGGGTAATTGAACAAGTGAAGTCAAGAACAAAGGGATTGCGTGTGTGTGAGAGAGGAATTTGTTTACGATGTTGTGCCATTAATGTTATTAATTTGTTCTGTTCTATTATTTTCATCTCTGAATAAGGCCTGAACTGAGGAAGTCAACCTCTGCATTGACAACATATTCCAGAATTTAGAGAGATGAGAAAGCCTGAGCCTCATCATGTAAGATCAGACGTTAAGAAAAAAAATACAATATCACAAGCATAACTTATGCAGGAATGAACTATATTGCTAATAGCATTCGGTATGCATTTCTATAAATCTGTCTTTGGACAAGAACTGAAGAACAATAACTTACAGTAACAGTTTCAACTGAATAATATCCTCGATCTACATAATCTCCCATAAACAAATAATTGGTATCTGGACACTGGCAACACAAACGACAGCCACATAATTTTGCAGATAAACTAATAATATTTGTGAAAGAGATATTCTAAATGATAATATTCATATTCATATGTATATTAATGAAATAATGAGCTTGGAAAGAAAAATACAACCACTATTTCAATCAGTCAGCATGCAATGGAGCAAATAAACGAGTGAAGGTTGAATTAATGGCAAATGAAGATCACGCGTAAATGGCATGGGTAGCAACACCACTAATCAACTACATCATATTTGCCAAACATTTCAACCATGTCAAAGGTACAATAGGAAATCCAAAATCTATGTCTAACCAAAAAACTACCAAATAAACCCTAGTGAATGAAATGTTTGAATTCTGTATTTACTGAATTGTGCTACAACTTGTGATTTTTCGGTGTTTTCAAAAAGCAAATTTATTGGCTACATAGATTTAATAATAACACTATTTAAAATGCCGTTAGAAATAAAAAGCATATTAAGATGTTTACTGAACACCAAAGATTCAAGAGACAAATTAATATTTCTACGTATACAATGATTTGATTTTAGTAAGGCATACCTTTCCACCAATTTTGAACAGCTCCGCAAGATCATGAAATTGCCCATGAATATCCCCACATATTGTGACTGGGCTTTTCACGGGCTGCAACATAAATAGAATATTTACTTCAACAAGTATCATGCCAAAGAGAATAAAGAAGTAAAGGACAACCTTCTTTGAAGGTAATGAAAATGGTAAACATCTATAGCACGATATTCCTTGATATTCTTATCAAATTAATGCAATCACAAAAGAAACCTCTCGTAAGCATTGGAAATTTGTAAATAAAATCTTTTAAAAATGGAAGTATGTCCGAAAAGCAGCCTCATACCTGGACATTGCTTTCTTCCATCAATATCTCTTTAGCTTTCTCGCACAAAAATTTAACCTGTAGTTGGAGAATACATTAAGAAAACATCCACGACATTGAACTAACCCAAAAACACGGTTGAAACACGGAAAAAAATTCATTAAATGGAAGCTAATTCCTGAACTAAACTGCTGAAATACAACACGAGTATCATTCTCCCTCGAGAGATTCCTGCTAATTAAGCTGAACATCATATCCGTTCCACGATGAGCACTTGCCACTTGAGCTGCATTACCTCCAAACTCCAAACTTTAGATAGCTGCGGCGCACATATCTTCCAAATCCGAACAAAACATCCAAACGTATCGTTCAAAGCACGAAAATAAAAGAAAGAAATCAAAACGTAGGTCTCCAATTCCTCGCACCAACAAGAAATTCCCCCACGAACACACGCCAAACCCTAGATCACCCGATACGCTACGAAGAAAAACAGATTTCCCCAACCGCTCCACAAATCACGATCCAAAACCGGAACACCTCCCCTCACCACCACAGATCCAGCTCTTCCCCTCGAGATCCGCACCTCCGACACCGATCTGCACACCCACACCATCCCCCCACCGGACCCTAGATCGTACTCAACCAGGAGAAGGTCCCCCTTACCTCCTGCTCGGACAGCGGCTTGCACTGCATGAGCTGCGAGATCTGCTCGTCGAGCCCCCCGTGTGCTGAGCTGTTGGAGGGGGCGCCGCTGTCCATCTCCCTCCTCCTCCTGAAATCCCAACCCTACTCCTCCGCTCCCCACTCCCCAAAAGTCGAAACGGGAAAGAATCGAACCCAGTCCTGGTGAAGGACAAAGGCGAGGACGATTGTAAGGAGAAGCAGCGATGATGTTAGTGAATTATTATTTTTAAAATCTTTTTCATTTTTATTTTTATTTTTATTTTTATTTTTATATACATAAAAAGTAAGACACACATACATTAAACATACGTACATATACATTCCTTTTTTTTCCACCAACTTCTATTATTTAACTACAACTTTAACCAATAATTTTAACTACAATGTAAAAATTAAAATTAAATTTATAAATCACATATATATATATATATGTGGTTTTTTTGAATTAATGGGTTGTTAGGGTGTGTACCACCTTTTTCATTAGCAGGAGAATGTTTTGTGGATGAGGTGTGACGACGAAGGTCAATGGAGTTGAGAGCAGAAATAAAGTTCGAAATTATTTTTTTTTGTTCTCTGTGTGTGTGCGCAATGCATTGTTCCGAGTGTTAGCATTTGAATCGTTGGTTTAATTATTATACGACGACCTGACATATGTGTGACATATATTGTTGATTATATAAAAGGAGCCTTCGGAGAAAATTTAAAAAAAAATTATTATAAAAATTTTATAAAATTATTTATACATTATACGAAAATATATAAAAAAATTATATTTAATTTTTAAAAAATTAAAAATATTTTAAATTTTAAAAAAATAATATATTCATCGTAACTAACAATGTTAATCACACAAAAGTTAAAGTTAGAAATAAAGTTAAAGTTACAGATAAACACAATTACGTGTTCTCAAACAAACCAAAAAAAAAGATAGGAATTATTATTAAATTATTGAAAATGTGAAAGGATCAAATTTTCTGATACAGTGGTATTGTTTGAAAATAGGATTTGTAAAAAAAATTTTCTATGTAAAGTATATATTATAGAAATAAATATTTTATTATATTTATTTTTTAAAAAAAAGATTTTCTTACTTTAAAAATTAGGTTAACTTAAAAAATATAAGTTACCGTGATAAAAATTTATATAATATTACATTAAACGTAATTTTAAATACCAGTTAAAGCAAAAAAAGCCGATATATGTCAACTCTACCCGTTTAGTTTCATCCACTAATTTTTGTCTTTCTTTGTCTGTTGTAAAATCTCAATAGATTTGGTCTTATTCACTCTCATTTAAGTGATACCATTATTTTGGCTTTATTTGGTAAAGTTAATAGGTTTTGTGAATTTAAATTTTACATTATTTGGTTAATATAATTTTTAAAGGTAAAAAAATATTTCTTTTTTAATAACTATAATTAAAAATTTTACTTTTGCTAAAATATATGTTTCACACTATAATTTTTTTATATAAATTTTATTACATATAAAACGTTTGTTTGAAAAAACAATATTCAGGAGTATCGACGACAACAACACAAAGACAAAATGAGGTTAAGGAGAATGATGGTAACATGTGAAGGTAGATCGATTTTAGTTATTTAACGTTGGATTTTAGATGTTACGGAGATTTTTTATAATAAAAAAATCTTTAAATATTATTCAGATTAAGGTAATACAAATAGAAAAGAGAGTTAAAACCAAAATATTAGGTCTTTTTTTATTATTTACAACTTCTAAAAGTATTCTTAGTTTCATCGTGACATTTACATTTCTTAATATACTTATTCTATTATTAGAATTATTTTCCTTTTTCCTTTCATCTCACTTTTTTCCACCTATTTAATTCTATTAAATTTTGACACTAATCTGCAAACAAACACCTCCCATGGAAAAGCACGCTCCTTCACCTAATCGCTCTCATCTACCCATGAATGTAAGTATGCTGCAACATAACATACAAACAAATACCTTCTTTATTTACATAGACATAATCTTGATAAGTACAATAAAAGATACAAAACATAAATTTACTACCTCAACTAAAAAAATTATATTAAACAACTTATCATTTGAAGAACAACTAATATTAAAATTGTCATTGATCTCTTGCTTCAAAGTAAAGGAAGAAAATTTAATATTTAATTTCAACACCTTTTTTTTCTATTTTTGTTTTAAAACTTACAACTATCAAAAACCCTGGATTTGCACAATGTCGTCGCCAGTGCACTTGCAGGAGCAAACCAAACGCCAAAAGTGATTCCAACAACTCCTGCCCACAGCTCTTTCAGTGCAAAAATCAGCAAACACGTGATGTGCAGAAACATACAACAATAATTATCAATGACAAAATATATAATATAATTGATCTTTTATTTTATTACAGGGAGATAAATCTTAGCTCTTAGTTTAAGCAGCAATACTATCATTAATTGCTTTAGAAAAGCAGAAGACTGTCAATTTCAAAGTAATGGAGATAGGGAGAAGAAAGAAAGCCCACAAGGTACTAAAATCCAAATTCCAATGACAGGGAACAGTACTTAATCCTCAGCAGATTCTGATTTTTCTTGATTAATACTGGAGAAGAGTTCAGTTCAGTTGCTTGATCACCAACTAGAATCTGGAATATATATACCAACAAATGATCTTATACTTTATTTTAAGGGAAAAAAGGAAAAATCTGAACTTAAACCAGAACAAAAACATTAGTGTAGATTATGAGTTGATGACCATATGATCTTATGACCATATATATATACCAACAAATGATCTTATGATTTCATATTATTTGCTGGAGCAAAAGAAATGTACGAAAAATCTGAACTTAAAAGATGGTTGAAAGTTCAGAATGGTTGCTTGGCTCCCACCACCACAGCCAGCGCAGCAATCCATGGTATTTTCTCCACCTGCTGTGCAAAAAGGGTTGACCGAAGATACATGAAATAAAATATATATATTTTGTACAGAAGATGGCGAAAGAAAGAGACCTGAGATGAGTGGGTTAGACTTGTGTTGTTTCCAGCACCACCACCCCCCAACCCGTTTCTGCGCTGACGAGCTCCGAGCGGGCACAGAGATCAGCGGCGAGGCCGAAAGATTCAACCTTTCCTGCCTGAATCTGCAATACTCGTAATGGGGCTGGTCGTGTCTCTTTCGGCCTCGATCGTGTCGGTTGCTGTCCCTCCCGGCACCAGATGCGATAAGCGGGAAAGTAGTGGAGCTTGAGTTTTTGGCGGTGGTGGCGCGGCTGCTGCTGCTGCTGGTGGTGGTGTTTGTCGTTTTCAGACGCCCTTTTCTCTCTCTGCTTCATCGGATTCTGTTTTTCGCGTTGCGCTTTTGTTTTTGTGCGTGTGTGCCGGGTTGGGGTTTTTCTTTTGGTGTTCGGTGGTAGGGAGGAGGAGGATGGATGCGGCTGTAGACGCTCCGCGCGATTTGCAGCGAGGATTTGTTCGAATCCAAGCGCCACTGGTGAGATCCCTCTTCTTATTGTCTATTTTGCTTCAGTTGGTATGGTTCGTTTTTGGGTTGATCTGGAGGAATTGCATCAGGCTTCTATCTTAGCATCTTTTGCCTCAAATCTCCTTTGTTGTGGCTTTTTGTCCCATTCTTTCTGCTTGCTGGACGGTCGATAGATCCAGCGGTATCCCATCTGTTCGGATCCCAGTTTCGTCCTTCAAGTCGCTTTTAAGACTCGTTCTTTCTGTGCACATCTACTTCATGAAAGTATAGGACTGGTAGTAATTTGTTGGTGATGCCACAATAGTTGAAGTAGAGACACGGCATCTCATTGGATGGGTATTTTGTTTGCAGAATATATGCTGAAAGATCCTTTCCAGCAGTGTGTGTGAGTATAGATTATTGTATTTATGGACTTGTTGCATGCAGTTCTGATTGAACTTAACCCTACATTTTTAGTTGGGGTGACTTTGGGCATGGAAACAAAGACTGCAGTGTCCTGTTCAGATAGCTTCTTCTGTTGTTTAGCACACAT
Organism: Amphibolis antarctica; assembly: GCA_024699675.1. Lineage (NCBI taxonomy): Eukaryota > Viridiplantae > Streptophyta > Magnoliopsida > Alismatales > Cymodoceaceae > Amphibolis > Amphibolis antarctica. The sequence goes on from JAMKPZ010001242.1 coordinate 30,232, forward strand.
GATAAGAAGGGAAGCAGGAAAATTCAGATGCCGTCACTGTATTAAGCTCCCATCACTGTCTTAAGCTTGTTGCAGTAGTTGTGTTTCAACATTTGATCTCCAGACCTCTAGTAAACATTAGAATTTTGTCTCTTGCATTCAACATTTTTCGCTAATGGTAACATTCTATAATGCGGCCTTACCCTTAATGCAAGGACTTTCCATTCTCAAATTATGAGAAGCCTTGGTGTCCTGAATTGACTGTTGCGAGTTTGAAAAAGTGATTCATCATAATTGCCTAGATTTGTTTTAATTGCCTAGATTTGAAAACAAGCTCCTAGGTTCCTAAAAATTGGTCATTCTTTGCAAATACAATTCATGCATAAACATGTTCCCTGATGGATTTAACAATTCATGGCCATTAGAATGGTGCATGATGCTGTGCCTTTTTTTGGCATCTTTCATTCCCAATCCGGCTCTAATCAGCCAATAATCATGCCGTGCGTGATGATCTAACCTTGAATTCCCTTCCTACGTCATTCTTGTGTTGCAAAAGTAAACATCTTATTTTCAAAATTTTCTGTTGTTAAGCCTTTTACTTCATTTTTCTTTCTACTGTTTCATTTCTAATGGAAACTGGAAAAATCATTCTTACTGTGTATGTCTGTACTATAATCCATTGGTTTGTTTGGATATGATTTTGATCTTGCTTTCAAACTGAAAAAAGAATAAAAATCCATTGTTGCTCAAATATGTTGAAATTCAGCGTTTAAGAAATAAGAACCAAACAGCAAATAATTATATTCACCAAATTGATATCTTATGCTCAAGTACGCTATTCTTGTGATCCCTTATTTAGTTTAGAATGGTGATATTCTCTGATATGGAAAATCACTGTATCGAAAGTTTAAGATTAACATAATAACTGATGTGTAATTTGTCGTGCATTAAATTGATGTGCGTGCCTGTTTTCCCACCTTTTGATGATTTGGTGTATCTATTATATACTTGATTTTTTTGTAGCATGTTTCAGGGTACTTTTAGCTGATTAGTCATGCTGATGAGGTGTCTAAAATGATAAAATCTCAGACTCTACATACTTTACTTTTAATCATAACTCAAACAGAAATCTTAGCCATTCAATATTTCAATGGCTGGTTTTCTATGCCTACTATATATTACATAATTGTTTATAGTTAGTGATTAAGAAATGGAAGTGTTTCCTCACTGCCCGGTCATTAACTTTTTGAACATCTGCAGGTTGATTCTGTTTCATGCTATTGTAGAGTAGATGCAGGGTTAAAAACTGTAGTTGGAGCTAGAAAATTTGTACCTGGGACAAAACTTTGCATCCAACCTGATATCAAGCCTCAAGGTCCAAGGAAGAAGAGCTCCCGTCGTGAGAGATGCAAAACTCAGCCTCCACTCTTGCCTGGTCTTCCTGATGATCTCGCCATTGCTTGTCTAATCCGTGTCCCTCGTGTTGAGCATCTAAAACTCCGGTTGGTCTGCAAAAGATGGTATAGAATTCTGGCTGGTAACTACTTTTACTCTCTTAGGAAAAAGGTAGGGTTGGCAGAAGAATGGGTGTATATCTTGAAAAGAGACCGTGACAAGAAAATTTCATGGCATGCTTTTGACCCCATCAACCAGCTCTGGCAGCCACTTCCTCCTGTTCCTGTGGAGTATTCTGAAGCGATTGGTTTTGGGTGTGCTGTTCTCAGTGGCTGTAATCTTTATCTCTTCGGAGGAAAAGATCCTTTGAGGGGATCGATGAGGCGGGTTGTGTTTTATAATGCCCGGACGAACAAGTGGCACCGAGCTCCAGACATGCTCCGGAAACGCCACTGTTTTGGTTCTTGTGTGATAAATAACTGCCTCTATGTTGCTGGTGGAGAATGCGAGGGAATTCAGAGAACCTTAAGGTCAGCTGAGGTATATGATCCCAACAAAAACAGGTGGACCTTCATCACTGAAATGAGCACATCAATGGTGCCATTCATTGGGGTCGTCTATGAGGGAAAGTGGTTTCTGAAAGGCCTCAGTTCCCATAGACAAGTCATGAGCGAAGTCTATACACCTGTAACCAACAGCTGGTCTCCTGTTGACAATGGGCTGATCGCAGGGTGGCGCAACCCCAGCATTTCACTCAATGGTAGACTCTATGCATTGGACTGTAGAGATGGCTGCAAGCTCAGAATTTACAATGATGCAACTGATTCCTGGAGCCGGTTCACTGACAGCAGACACCACCTTGGCAATTCCAGAGCAGTAGAGGCAGCAGCGTTGGTGTCTCTCAATGGAAATCTCTGCATAGTCCGTAACAACATGAGCATTAGCCTTGTGGATGTCTCTGGCTCTGGAAGGAGTATAGAGACCAACAGCTCCGAGACATGGGGGAACATGGTTGGGAAAGGCCAGTTCAAGAATTTCGTCACAAACCTGTGGTCGAGCATCTCTGGTAGAACTTGCCCTAAGACTCACATAGTCCACTGTCAAGTTCTTCAGGTTTGATTGTGCTACCATGACAGAATAATCTTTCATCGTGTGGATTAGCAGCAGCCCCACCTTGCTTTCGATCCAATGACTGAAAGCTCAGAAATGTTCATATGATCATATAGCACTGCAGATCCGTCTCAGCTTCAAGCCCATCCCTTCCCACGCATCTCTTCCAACTTTATTGTTGGATTGTAAAAACAGAAAAACAAAAATTACTCTACCAATTTCTAAAAGAAAATTTCATTTCTAGGGGAGACTTCTAGATCAATGTTCATCTCACATACTTGTTCACTGGGAATTTGGATGTGATGTACCAAAGCTCATGAACATTGCAAGGCTTTACTTATCTACCAGAAGGGCTAAGGGTGGACTCCTTCCTCCATGTTTTGTTGTAAAATGTCAGAACAAAAACAACAGTCCCATATTCGTCTGCTAGCAAAAACACCTCTTTGTATGATGGTAGTGTTTTTATCCAGATGGTGGTAGTAGAGATTAAATGAATTCCTGCTTTGGCTCTGGTAAAAATACTCTCACTTCACTCTTCAACAGCTGATTTGAACTCACGCGATTGCCATTTTTCTGTTTCCGATGGAATGTGCTGCAGCTTAAGCTTCAGTTTAGCTGCTGCTTTTTCGAGTTTTTGCAAGCTGAATTGCATCTACCAGTTCTGAATTATCTTTTATGAAGATGAAATTGGCAATCCAAAGACCCAACTCAGGGGGAAGCAAAACGGATACTGAACGCAGCACACGCGCATGAAAAGATCTCAAGTATTGATTTTCTTGTGTAATGTGTGAGCATTATTAACATAGAGCACTTTTCCTGACCACACAAAAGATTTTGCTTGAATATGGGATGATATTCAAATCGATGATGAGATTATGAGATGATATAAGACTAAACATGTTATAAAAATTAATTAATCGTCGGATTCGTTCATTTTAAAAAAAAGAAAAAGGAAAGAAAAGGCTATCTGGTGGTTGATCTTGAGATTGTTGTCTTATCTCTCGGTCTTGCTCATGCAAAGAGGAAGACTGGCCGGTTGGGATTGTTTGCTGGGTACTGGTATAGATCCAAGGGCATCTTCATTTGATGCAACTTTAGGCTAGATAGAATCCCAACTTTCAAGAGGATTTTTTTTAAAATCCCAGAAAAAACCCAATGCCTTTCTGTTATCTAGATAGACATCTAAAAAACCAAAATCCACAATCATTAAACAAACTGGGAGAAAAGCAGGAATCCTGCCTGACATATCTCAGCTGAAGTTTACAAACGTTACATTTCCAAGGCATAATAACACAAATGAGCTTTTTTATTGGAAGAAGGCATGCACAGGTGTAGGTGGCCTACAAATTTGTACGGATGCTTGAAAATCTGGGAAAAAAATACTAACAGAAGAAGGTATTTCTGGAAACTTGGAGATACATGGGAAGGGAGGAGAGGTGGTGGAGGGGAAGAAACTGGAGGAGGAGGGGGATGTTCATGTGGCAGGGAGGGAATAGGGGAGGCACCACAGTAGGGAAAGAGGGAGGACGACGGCATGGAACATGGGAGAGGTGGATGAAGATGATTTCCATATCTATTCTGACATGTTCTTGGTTAATAATATCTGTTGGAATTTTATTTCTAATAGCACATTACCACTTGAATGTCATCAGGTACAGTGGCTGTGCCATTAGCAACAACACTTTTTTGTTTTTTTTTTTAGTACTGCATGTATGTGGCTGTTTCTCTTCAAATTTTTATTTCAGATTTTCAGACAAGAATCCTCATGAATCATCAACGGTAAAATAACACAATTGTACAATCACTCTACCGTGAAGAAGAAGAAGAAGATCAATATTTAATGCAAGAATTACAAGTTTTAGAAAGTAAATAAGAGAGAAGACAAGGAATCTCTTCACATAAAAATATTGAACCTCATGTAATGTACTGTACAGAAACTTGCTCAAGTAGTTAAGTGCGAAGTCTTTTTTCATAAAGCCAATTTTCCCTGAAGATCCTTAAGATGGAAATGGATACTGCAGTTGGTATACACAACATAAGACAAAAAAATCAGGTGGTTTGTCTCTCTGGAGCTTCATTTGTAGATGTCTCATTGCTTTCTGCATTCCAGTGAATACTCATGGAATGAAGATGGATAAAACAATGCTAAATTTGCAACCTTCCCATGCTTGGAGTCCATGTGACAAGTAATTGTGTCGTCAAGTCCAGAGGAAATATGTGTTGAAATGCTACAGTGTCCACATGATTATCAAAGCAGAACATCGTTTCTGTCAGAGATGTCACACCTTGATTATCAACCTCCTTATTTTCCTGTGTGTCTTGATCACCTCAAATTGTTGTCAGTAATGAAGCTATTTCATATTCAAGTGACTGCAAGGTGGTGGTAGTTGGTATAATTGATGCCATTCAAACGTATGCAACATAGGATTTGCTCCGGCAAATCTTCAGCTTTATTTCCCTGCAAAAGAAATTGTGAGCACCTAACCATACAAATGTGGATCACAATATGACGTGTTATTAAAAATTAAGAAAACAAGCCATGAATGAATACAAACCTGAATTGTCAAGCCAACGTCCAATACAGTAATCTTCAGCCTGTCAAGAAATACTTCAAATCCTTTCCTTGATATATAACTGAACCTATGCATATCCACATCAATCTCGAAATAATTTTCTCCCTGTACAAAAAAAAGGTCGGGTGTATGTTAAGCGGCTTATACTTTACAACACAAATATTGCAATTTAATACAATCACAAATATAAAACAAGACATTCAGAAAGGTGACACCCTCTTACAATTTAATATAATCACAAATATAAAATAAGCCATTTAAAATGGTGATACCCAGTTGAGGATGCAGAGTGTTATGTCGAACTGTTAATCAGTGAATTATTTTAGTATAATAGAACCTACAAATACTAGATAGTAACTTTAAATTTCTAGCCTTAGATCGCTGTTTGCAAAATCTTTCTAGTATGATATTCAGGAATCCAACAAAGGAAGCCTCTGCATTTTAAACCCAAGCATAATGCTCTACTAGTTTTCAAGGATGACAAATGATTGAAAAAATATGGCTTTTGGTGGAAAGATCATAAAATCCCAAAATTTCTGATGTAAAATGTCCAGAAAATAAATAAAATAATCCTCTGGAATTTTAGTAAACTATTGCATAAGATACGTTAACACTATAAATGGTCACCAATGAAAAAATAATCTTCAAAACCTTAATAGTTAATCCTACTAAATCATAGTAGAATATTTCCACTTAAATTTTGAATATGGAAAGACCCCCATGTGAAATCCATATTGTGAGATATTGATTTCTAGATTTGGACTTTGAGGATAGATCGCCCACTCCAAGTGGAACTCCAAAAGTGGACCCTTGAAACGTCCTTGATTGAATTAAGGACTAAAAGTGAAAGAATGAAATTGTTAAGGTTAAAAGTGAAATTACCCTGAAAAATTCATCATGGTGATTAAAGAGAAGTATTGAAATGGAAATTATATCTCCTTGACATAAACTGAAGATTTTATGGCCAAAGTATGTTTTATGGGCTAAATCAGAATTAAGGATCATTAATTATTTAAATGTGGAAGTAAAATTAATAATTGAATATTTGAACTCATTATAAGCCAAAGGAGGGGTTCTAGAGACTAATGTGGCCAAACCTATTCCAATGGCCAACTCATAATAAAATGATAATGAAATAATTTAGTTAATGTAAATAAACTTAAACACAATGAATCAAATGATTAAAAGCATTCACTAAAAGTGTAATCAATGTAAAAGAGGCACTAAAAAGAGAAATAAGTATCTCAACATAGGATTGCAAGGGTTTTATCAATCTTGCTTTAGTGAGGATTTTTGGTTTGCAAAGTATAAGACCTTAGGCCCAAAAACAAGTCAATAATGGACCTTGCAACCCATCAAGGCCTTAATCTCAGGGCAAAGAGAATAGAGATTATTGGCCTTTCCTAGGAGATTATAACAAAAAGGTTGGATTGACAAATTCAACTACCGAAGCTTAGGTTGATTAGCCTAAGCCATTTTAGAACAAAGAGATATGTTCCTATCGAGAAAGATCTGTTGTCTAGTGAGTGAACTGATACAGCATGAAATTCATCATTAGTATCTAAAATATACTTAGAAACTCATAATGTACAAAAGTGATAACTCAGGAAATGAGAGATCAATTAGTAACTTGTTGAGACCATTGTGCTAATGACAAATGGTGGTGCATGGGAAATATGGATGTTCTTCTTAAGTGATTGATTGAAAATATAAATGAAATCAAGTAAATGAAAAATTACCCTGACATATGGTTAACAAGGGTAAATTAGTAATTTTAGGAATATTTACTTTAAGCATGTTATATATTTGAAAAAATTATTTTTATGTATAGTCATATTTTGTATAATCCAAGTTTTCTGTTCGGAAGACTCATAGTTTTTCCTTTTGTGATGATATATTACTACAAGTTATTGAAGATAGTTTCTGGTCACCATTAAACGGATAATGCATTGAACGAAATCAAGTCCTGGAAGACAAGAATTTGAGGGAAATTCTTGTAATTGGTAAAGTGGCATGTACACTTGAGTGGCATTTGTAAAGAAAATGTGCATGTATTAATAATTTAATTTGACAGTAACAACTTCTTGTACACTCTATAAATATAATTGTAAATAGAGTATTATTTTTGACACTTCCATTATTGTACAAGAATTTTAAATGGGAGTTGTTACAAATATAGTGGCTAACTTGCCAATAATTTTGTCTATATCAACTATATAATATTTACCAGAATAGTCTTATGTTTAAAAAAAAAGATAAAACTAGTATGTATGTAAACAGAGATCTTCACTTGTAGTTGATTAATTTTAAGTTAAATATTCAAATTTTGACATAATGTCACCGCATCAAAACCAAAAATGACAAACTAAGCACAAGTCCTCTTACATCTACATGATACAAAATTGGTGATATTTACAGACCTAAAACATAACGCAAGGAATTGTTGGAGTGATACCAAAATGGCTGAGTAAAGAATTACTATCCTAAAATTGTATAGAGTACCCATGCAGATGTATAGTAATGTTATTAGTCAACACGTTGACTTGTCCTCAAGATTTGTACACAATTTCATGGCATGACTTGGTTAAGAAATCAGTCATAGACATTAGATCTACAAATAAAAAAGAATCTGGTTATAGTGAAAATATAAGTACAAACATTCATTATAAACATACCAAGTAAAACTCATGCTGTGGACGAGAGAGAAAAGGCTTGTCATTATAAGCATGCATAAGCTTCCTCTCAGCTGCATTTAATTGAAGATCGTCTATATTTACAACATGCCCCAAAATCTTCAACCTTTCTCGGAATGGTAAGATTGTATCAACAGGAAAACCTTTAACTTTCTCCGATTCATCAACAATTAACCTCTGTTCCAAAACAAGCATATGTCAAACTTTTCTGATCATTCTGAAGGATGTGCCCCAATTTCAATTAGTTTTCTCACAATGACGAGCACACATCTGATAAGGTTATCTATAGCTTACGCTCAAACTCTGCATTCATTTTACATATAATAAAAGCATATTACGTATGCATTTTAATCACATCATTTTTCAAGACTTGTACAATGACTTAACAATGAATGCATCAACGATCAACTGCTAAATGAGAAGTGACAGCACCCAGATAAAATCAAGAATTGCAAAACACATTCAGAGTTTATTATGTTTGCAGCAGGAATTTGCCAACATCATTGCAAAACAGGTTGTGGGGATGAATTTTGTGTTGTCATTTACATACGGAATTTAGAGGGCAAACCTTGTTATAATAGATTACAATAATTTTATGGAAAAATAAGTAACAATTAAGGCAGAAAAATCCATGGTTTCATCTTGAAGGATGCGTACATTATCTTAATTGCTTTTTAGATACAACTATTTTCCCTCTAATAATACTTATTCTTAAAAAGAAATCCTACAATTGTAAAAACCTACCTTTTGACACAATGAGAAAAAGTTTGCGATAAGGAGGGATATAAGGCACAAACAACATCTTTAGTGTCTTAAATAGTTTTTTAATGAATCCTCGTATTCTCACCAAGTCACATAATTTAGTCTTCTTAAGAGTGTTTTTATTTTTCACATTCTCGAGATTAAAAATCATAATTACATAGACTACATAATTTATTGAACTTGCATGATGATCTTGATGTGAGCCAATTTTAGAAAAATTAAATAAATTTTTTTTTCATTTAACAATAATAGAAAACTTCCCTCCCAGAGAATATGAATCCAAGTCCCGGGCTTTAAAAAAGAAGAAGTCCCAGACTAAAGCATGAGTGTTTTATTATTAGTTGAAATACAATTTTTTTATTATTTCACAGGCTGTACTTTTACGTGCTGTATCAGAATGGCTTTTGTTTCACTAAACCAGATAAACAGCAACGAAAATAACACACGTGAAGGAGATGCAACCAGCATATGAACCTTTAATGCAAAAGGCTACACGGAATTCAGGAAATTTCATGCATAGATAGGAAGGGCATCAGTCCAATTTGACATACTCTGATGCTCTCCTGGAAATGATCAGGCATCTCTTTTGAGAATGATTCAGAAAGCTTAAAATATAATACAAAACTTAGTCCTTCTCCATCATTTTCACTCTGGAATATTGAGGCAGAATATAAAGGAACCTGAAATAAGCACAAATTGTAATTATATGAGGTAGCATACTCGAGGAAAAAGAATTACCACCTGAATAGATAATTAAGTTAAAATGAATGATAAAAGATAGTGAAATAGTTCTAAAGAATGAAATGCTGGCAATGTGAATCTTTCCATTGGTGTTTTAAGCCATAGAATCCAAATTCATGTATCTCGGTACTTTTAGTGGTAAGTAAATCATATTTCTCAATCTTAACAATGAAAGCATTTTGGAAGCACAACAACAACAATAATCAATGACTTAATCAACAATCCTATTATATGGAGTCATTCACATGAATCCTTGCCTTTTACCCATTCCTGTCCATCTCCAAATTTTTCTTTAAATTATGAAATAAGGCAACTTCATTGCGACCTAAAGATCATGGGTTTTGAATCCTAGAAATTAACCCCTCAATTTGTCGAGGTAATGTTGCATATAATTAGATCCTCCATGGACCCTACATTGACAAGAGTATCATTTCCATTATAACCTAAAAGTTGAGTTTATCACAACCTGGGAAACACTCACTTCATTTATAGAGGTGAGAATTCATAAAATTGGATCTTTCTAAAATCTTACATTGGTGGGAATCTTATATGCTTGCTCTTTTGAGGGTGAGCATTGACGCACCAGTAAGCTGCTCCATTTTGAAGTAATATTTTAAAAATAGTTTAACTTTTTTCATGGTATGCAATTACATTGACTTGCAATTCTTCACAATCATTGACATTGTGGACACGTTTATTCCTTTACAAATTTCGAAAATATCCTTTCTAACAAATATATTTTATAGAGGCCCGCATGTAATCTTTTGATGAAGATGGGCATCGACGCAATTTTATAATTACTCCATTATAACCCATTGGTCATGGGTTTGATTGTTTGAATTTCAGAAAATATGCTCTCCATTAGTTAGTGTGAATCATTGGTGTTGTGGACATGTTATTCCCTTACATATTTCAAAACTTTCTTTCCTAACATATATATTTTAGAGGCCTGCATGTCATTTTTCAATGAAGATGGGCATCGACACAATTGTATAATTACTCCATTATAACTCATTGGTCATGTGTTTGAATTTCAGGAAATATGCTCTCCATTTGTTGATGTGAAACTACATATTGTTGAAGACCCTACATTGTTGAGAATTTCATGCCAAATGTTTTACATAAGATTTTCCCTTTTTTAGGAGTATTCAAACATGATCGATAATCTCAAGTTCTTTCCTTCCTTCCGAACAAGTGCATTTTATAAAGTCTAAGTTTTTATTTTGTGATATCAAATATCATCGTTAATAAAATTCTCAAAGCTAGTATTCAACAATCAACATCAATGATACTATTAGAGTTATATTCTGTATATCAGTGTAAATGGGTATTTGGATCTTATAGTGAGATGGATCCATCTCACTACAAAGTGAAGTGTAACGGGTCGGGTCTAATTAACATGGAATCATCACTAGATGATCTGTTGTTACCTTTGTACGCCAGAATTTCTAGCACAATCTTCTGCAAGAACTTACTGTTATAAAGCTGCAAGATCAGTTGTTGACTTGTATAATATTGAGTATCTACCATGAAAAGCAGCTATGATTTTTCGTTGTCTCATTGCTGACAACCATGAATGTGAGTCAGAGACTTCTTGGAAAAAGTGTCACACTAAAAGAGCGGAAAACTAGACCACATACGAAGTGAATTTTTCAGCCTATCAACCGACAAAATTCTGATGCCCTTCTTTTACAAATGCTCAGAAATTTAGAGGCAAAGAGAACTATACATATTACTTTGTGATACATGAGGGGATTGTGCCATCTTATCTGATCCATCCTATTAGCCTCTTTCATACATTTTTCACAAACAATTGGTGGTCATTAGTATTTTATCATAGTTTTCAATGTGGCAAGTGTTTTACAAGCTTAATGAAATTCTCCCACAATCCTTAAAATAGATCCTACAAAAAGAACATGAGGATTCTAGGAATTACCAAAACATGCATTTACTTGGGAATTAAAATAACAAAATCGTAAGGAGTTTAAAAGGCAACATTTGACTTGAGAATACCTGGACATTTACCACAAGAATTGATGGAAACTTGCCCAAATCAACATCAGGAAGCTTCACAAACTGGGCAATGTGATTGATCTTTCTCTGGCATAAGAAAACATCAACACCAAAAGGATGATATGCTGCAAAGTTTGAAGCAAATTCCTTTTTTTTATCCCTGAAAAAAAATTTAAAAAACTTACCAACAGGCTGGTAATATTCCATTGATATTTCAAATAAAGAAGAATATATCAGATAAATAAATATGTCAATTCATTAGCTAGGAAAATGGAAATGGTTGTAAGACTGACATTTTATACCTAGTGATTCTTTGCAATACCTTACATAATTTTTCCCACGAATCTTGAAACTACAAGGATCAATGTAAGACCAGCTATCTGGCATTTTCTTCTCTAATAAGCAGAATGGAACCTGTGTACCTGCTATTGGCCTTTCAAGAAAACTCTTCATAGATTCTAGAACCAAAAGGCAAATACAAAAATTTTCAAACTCATAAAACTTCATGGTTGACAATTGGTAAAGTGAAGTAGGAATGACACTCACGTGGCTGCCCATCTGTTGTCCTCCACTTGAGAGAATGTTTCAAGGAAGCCTTTTTCCTTGAATTTGATGGACTGAAAATTAGAGATCTTCTCTTATCAATTGTGGAGGTACAGGATGTAAGACAAGGCAAGCAATTGTTGGAAAGCATGCCACAAAGCAGGCCATCATCACCACTTCCAGCAACATCTTCTCTAGATACAGTGGTTTTTTCATCATGTGAAATCCCATTAGAATGTTGATTACCATTTTTTTCAGAAGGTTCCATGGTCATCTCTCCTGGCTTGTGATTATGACCTTGGTCAGAAGAAGGTGTCACGGGAACATTGGCATCGAGATCTTCATGATTGGAATTTTTCAAAGAGGACATATGAAAAGCTTCAGAACAATATGAAGTAGATTCATTTATAGCATAAATCATAAAACATGGTACAGCTTAAAGACTACTCATTATCTTATTTTAGATCATGTGAGGATTGTACTTCCAGAACATCACACATCAAGTGTTTCACATACCTTCCTGTACACTCAAAAAATCATCATCAGACTCGAACTCTAAGTCTGTTGTAAGTGCGTCAAACCATGCTTCCTCAATAGCTCCGGTTAAATCTGTAGTCAAATTAAGAAATGAACAAGTCGAATAGCAGTTTCATATGGAAGAAGTGAACAACCCAAAGACATATTCGAATCTGTAACAATAAATGAATATCACAGTTCACATATAAGCTGAAGCACTACATAACTTGAGTAATTTTCAGTCCTTATAGCATTTTCCCTTCACTTTTGAGGCCTCTTTAATACTTCAAAGGACATCTCCAAGAGGATTTTGGAGAAAATCTCAAAGATCATGGCAATTTTTTTGAGAATATTGACCTACTGTTTAAATAAGCAGATGATGTGTTTAAAGAGAAAACCATAACGATCAAATGTAAGTTCCACAAATATTCAAATAACATGGTCTGTGTGGGATTTCATAATATTGGGGTAGTAAAGTGTTACATTATTTAGATCTTTTTTCAAAAATTACTTGTATCATAAGGATGATAGTCAATGGCTAGAGGATTTTTTGTATTCATATTATACAGCACCACGTAAGCAGAAGTAGCTTGATGTAAGTTTCAAATTTTTATGCATTAATTTTGGATATTAATCATTTCATAAATTTCTAAGAAGATTGAGAACATTAGAACAAGGACGTTTGTTATGTATGCATATATGTATGTGAGCATATCTTGAGAACGTAAACCCACCTGAATCCTGAAAATTCATGCAAATATTCAGATGTGAAATCTAATATCTAATCTGAGACAAAGTTATTAAAAGATTTTGATTTGTTACAGAGCCCTGCATCATCTGTCTGGGAATTTGGGATGGGCTTCTTTCTGCACATCAGTTTTCCCCTTAATTCTAGACTGCTGGAGTTTTTTGAAAACAAAATTTATTCGTAAAAAAAAAAAATGCCATGACCATTGTGGCTATCCTACAACATGAAGCACAGCAGACTCGACTTCTTCCAAGTCTGCCCACAACACAGTTACACCCTTTCATATAATTTCTTATTTCTGGGTAGTGTTCTCAGCCAACAAACTGAGAAAAATGTCAAACCACCTAAAACTACTCAGAATGTTTTCAATAGTCTATAGCATGGATAACAGGAGCACCTGAGATCGGACATGACACAAGTACACAATCAAGAAAACCAGGTGCCACAATCATTTCCAAAAATGGTTTTCCATGTTATGAAAGCCAAACAATAATCGTTGTTTGGTGTTGATATTGTTGATAATTAAGACTATGCACAGAATAATTAAGAAAAGATAATTTACCATATTTGAGAGGAATCACCAATCTTGACAACACAATAAACCGACCGACTCCCAAACATTGACCATGAGTTCTGACTAAGTACAGAGAATCCAACAGCAACCCTTTCAACTAATGTCACAATCCCAATTAGTGCAGCTTCCAACAAGAGCCTCCGAGGACCACTTAAATAAAAATTCATTTGTCAAATGAACAAAATAGCCACCGCTTGCAATCCTTGATTACCCTAGAGCAGTGGCTTCTCATCTCCCCAAGTGCCAACGCAATAGAAGACGTTCTAGGGTATGCAATTGAGGATGCGTTCATGAGTAATTTTTCAATTTTCAAAATCACTCTCAACATCATTATTACTATACAAATTCTAACTTATAAACTTTTATCACTCAAATTACCATGTAATTTCAACTATGTTCATGAAACCAACTCCAACATCACCTCTTTCCAACTCTTAGAATTGAAAAAAGTTACTCGTGAACACACCCTGAGAGAGCAACATTAATGTGAAAAATAAAAAGGGGAAAAGAAGAACCAGCACCAATGGATGGGGGTGTGAACTGTGAACTGAATCAAAACACAAAGGAAATACACATTCTTTTCTCCCAGAAACAAGGCATGACAGATCAATCTCATCCAAGAGCATTGATTACCACCTCCCAGAACAACAGCAAACGAGCAGAGAGGTAACATCAGGATTCAGAACGACGAACGCCCCAAAAAAGAAAAGCCCAACCAATTCCCAAAACGCGTGCAACATCCTCATTCCAAAACACAAAGCAACACACTCGATCGCCCAAACGTACCAAAATCCATACCAAACCACTCCCCCACACGAATGCGGCATCACAACACCACAATGCACCCCAAAGACCGCCACCACAAAAAGCCAGACACTTTCCAGAACCAGCACGAAATCAGAAACCCCGGTCACAGAGCACGACATGGCAAGAACAAACACAGATGATACCATCAGAAAACACACACACACACACAAACACAAAAAAAAAAAAAACGAACAGAATCTCTCTGTTCCAACAGAAAAGAAAAAAACAGAATCTCTCTGTTCCAACAGGGAAAAAAAAAACAGAATCTCTCTGTTCCAACAGAAAAAGAAAACAGAATTTCTCTGTTCCAACAGAAAAGAAAAAAACAGAATCTCTCTGTTCCAACAGGGAAAAAAAAACAGAATCTCTCTGCTCCAACATAAAAAGAAAACAGAATCTCTCTGTTCCAACGGAAATAAAAGAAACTTCAAACATACTTCACGCCTTTTTGGGTACCTTTGAAGTGGGGATTTGGGTGGGACACGGGATCGACCTTGCCACCACCTTCCAATCCGCTGCCACAGACTTGTGGTCGGGTCTCGACGATCATCTCCGTCGATTTCCGCACGTTCCTCGCGCTCCTCCTCCGCCCATTCGACCTTTTCAGCACGCCGAGCCTCCCTCCAGCGCATCCCTCCTGCTGTCTCGATGCGCACCCCCCCATCCCTCCTCCTGTGAAGGAGGAGCAGAGTAGTCTGGGACATAAGAAACGGCAGAGAGAGGGAACAGAGAGTCGGGGCGGTGGTTAAGCAGGACTATTTCAACATGTCGCTGTCTTTTTGTCTTTTTCCCAAGTCAAAATTTGCTTGCGAATTTTAATTTTTAATAAACTAAAGTTTGTGATTTAAAGAAATAATAAAATAATAAATTAAAATATTCACAGATCTCTCTTAAATTTCGTTTAAAAATACTTTTTAAAATTGTAAAAATTACTTTCAATGTTACAATAATGTAGATAGATTTTTGAGGTAATTTTTTTATATTAATTATATCATAACATTCAATCATATCAATATTAAAAAATATAATTTTAACATTTATATCACTTATTTAAATATTAAAATAAATTAATTCTTATAATCTATCTTTCATGAAATTCAAAAATGTAGAAAATATATTTGAAAAAAAATTTAAAAAAATTAATTTTTTTACTCTCAGGATTAAAAAAATTATGTAACCTTAATTTGTATACAATTCAATTCATCGTTGAATATTGAAATTTATTTTTTTTCTTTATACGTAAACTTCGTCTCATCTTAATATAGATTTTATACGTGAAAATTTTTTTTTTTTTTTTTGGTGTTGTAAGGGATTTGTAATAATTGAAATTTGAAAAAAAAAATATAAATTTTTTAAAAAATTTTCGTGTGTTTGTATGGAAAATAAACATTTTCAAATTTTCTTTCTACATAAATATTAACTATTTCTCTTATTTTTGATTTCACCCTTCACAAAAACCTTCTAAAATATCCCTTTTAGACTATCAACTCATTTTCCTGACTTTAATCACTTCATAATATAAATACACCTTAAAGTCATGTTTGTTAATTAAATTTTAATTTTAATTTTAATTTTACACAAATACTTATACGTCACGTTATTACGCAAATTTTTGAAATTTTTTTCTCAACAAATCTCGTACCTTTTTTCCCAACAACTATAGTAGATTAACATTAAAAAAAAGTATAAATTAGAAAAGTTAATTGAAACAACTACATCAACCTAACAAAATGTAAGGCAGGAGCTTGAGAACCATCAACAACCAAGTTAGTAGTAAAATTTAAATTAGACTTCTAATTCTTTCAAACTTTAATGACAATATTTTGACTATTATTATCACTTTAAAAAAGTAACCGACCGCAGACAAGTAAGACGAGAAAATAAGTTGATTCTTAACCTTCTAATAAATCCAAAAAATACAAAAAAAAGCTTCTCGAAGGAGAAATAGAAAGGCTAACAGAGTGAGAATGCGATCGAGAGAGAAAACTCGATCAATGAAAAATTGGAACGGAAAGTTTCGGAATTGAATTTGGAATAAAAGTGTGAAAACCACTGCGTTCGATGTCGCCGCGTCTTATTATTATTATTATTATTATTATTATTATTATTATTTCCCGAGGTTGGTTGCACCGCAGCACGATCGGTGAATACGATTTCGATTGTACTGGTGTTTGTTTGTTTGTTTTTTTTTTTTTTAAAAAAAATAATAATTTATAACGTTGGAGGTTTGGTTACGTTTAGAAATAGTTTTTTTAGTTTCAAAAATAGTTAAAAATAATTTTTAATGATTTTCTTTTTAAACTTATTTTTTCCTACGTCGATTGTCAAGAAGTTATTCTAAATGACGGGTCATGATAAGTACGTATGATTGTAAATATATTTATAATATTTGTATATATTTTAATATTTAAATAAGTAATATTAATGTTAAATTATTATTTTTTTTAATATCGATGTGATTGAAATTCATATGAAAAGAATTATCTTAAATATCTGTCTATATCATCGTAAATTTAAAAATGATTTTTAGATTTAAGAGTTGACTTTTCAAATAATGCTCGAAGTTTTATTTTAAAAAAAAAAATATATTTGACAATATCAAGAACTTATTTGTGTGTAGTACCACAGCACATAGATGCAACACGAAATCACCAATCTAATTTTTCTTTAAAGTTACTTTGTTGCAATTCTTCTAGAAGAATTACATAAGACTCTATTTATCAATAGCGTGTTGCGTTAATAATTTATCACAATATATGTATTCATTTATTTCGTATAACGAAACAATATACGCAAGTATGTTATTCACAGGTATTTCGAATGATTTCTCTGCATTTCTTGTAAACGCAGGGGAGTTGGGAGTAAATTTACCATTACGCCAAAATGTTTAATTTTCTTGAAAACTTCTAGGAAAATTTCTCTTTGGTCAAAAGTACTGCTTAAATTCAACAAAATCGTTCGCATTTATATTGTCCGACAATTCCACGATTTCTGGAAAACAACTCGTATAATATAGAAGGGAAATTTGTGTTTTTTTAAAATATAAAAATTAATAGAAAAAAATAATTTAAATCTTTATTATTATTATTATTTATACTTTTGAAAGACAATCCTCTTTGGTCAAAAGTATTTGAAAACATTTTTATCTAAAGTTTTTGAACATACATTATTAACATTAACATTCGCAAAAAAACAAACGATTTACTGTGAAATTTACACTAACATTAACATTACTAACATTCGATTGGATTTTCGACTTCACTGGAACTATTTTCACGTATAAATATCTACACTACTATTTACCGTAAAATTTAATTTAATTTATTTCATTTCTCCTATTACAATTCTAAAAAACTAGTTCCACGATAAATAAATTTTTTATTTATCTAGTTTCAATTTTAATAACAGAGAGTTAAAGTTTAAAATAACGATAGAATTGTATAATAAATTATAAAGTAAAAATTTATATATAAGAATTTATACGATGATAATAATACATAAAAATTTATATAAAATTAAAACTAAAGTTAAAAAAACAAATAAGACTAAAGACTTTTAACATGTGCGTTGATGAGCACATACAAGGCCTAAAAAGTAAGATATTGAATTTAGATTGGGGGCAAAATTGACTTTAAAGATGTGAACTTTACACTACTTTTAAGGTTATATATTTTTAAGATTGTGTTTGTTGTAAAGATAGAATTAGATAAAGTGAGATTCATATTTTTTAAGAAATTATACTATGTACGAAAAAATTGCATAATTTATGTTGAATTTTCTTCTTTTTTACCGTCACATAAATGTGTCAAATCTTCATCTGATAAATTTGCCTAAATATGATGTGAACATCATGAATTTTCATCATTAATTTTAGGGTATTTACATGTAGATTTTTGTAAGCTATGATAGTATTTCAGGTACATTTAGGAAAAGTTTCTGTCAAACTTTAAAAATTAAATAGAATTGAAATTGAAGTTAATTTTATAAATAAAGTTAAATTATATAATAATTAAAATGATAGAAATTTATACGTTAAAATCTATATAATAATAACGATATTAAGAGTAATTTTGAAAACTAGTCAGAACTAGTCCTAAATGAGGCTTTCAATGACTTTTAAGGGTGGTTTGTGTATGTTGGAAATATTGGAAAAGAAATTTTTAAAAAATTTGTAGTTGTTTGTGCATTCTATAAAATTTGAAAATTTTAATTTTTTCCACCATTATAAATATAATTTTTTTCTACTATTTTCTACCTGTTAGATTAGGAAAATTCTTATAATTGATAAAAAATTCATTACGATATACTTTTCTAACTTCGTACGTATTGTCCAATCTCTCTCGGCCATCGTTAAACTTGTAACTATAAGAAAAATATGAAATTATATTTTAAATGTTAAAAAATATATATAAAAAAATAAAATTAATTTTTCAAAATTTTCATATGCACAAACCATCTTAATTTTTTTTTTCATCTTCTAATTTTCTTTTTCTTTTTTCTAAATTTCTATCTCTACCATTCTTAGTAAGTTAATTACAACATTTTAGCATTGGTTGAACAAGGTTAAATTTTGTGAATTGATTTTACGCTGAAATTTAAATTTTAGTTATTCATTCTGCAGATTTTTTTTTAAACAAAATTTAAAATATTAACTTAAAATTGGATAGAATGATTTTTAATAGTTATAAGTACAACAATGTATTATATATTTATCATTATCTAATTATATTTTTTTATTATATATCGTAATATTTATTAAATAATTTTAATATTTTATATTAAAAATTATAAAAAAATATTTACATAATAAATTATATTTTTTAAAAAAAAAAAAAATTCGTGTGACATATCAGGTCTGGCCGGCCCAATTCTGAAGCAGAGGGAGGGCGGAACGATACGATGGTGGCGGTGTCGTTGTACAGGGGGAAGCTGCACCATGTCCCCAAGGTGCCGCGGCGGTGGCCCATGCCATCTCGCGCCGTTTCCCTTCGCCAATTCAAGATCCTCGCCAAACACAGGTTCAAAGCGCTGTCACGCTGCCTCCCACAGCCGCCGCCTCCATCAACAGAAAAACCCCTTCACCCACACGTAGAACAGCAAGAAACCGCCGCCGCTGACGTCAAAGTCAAGGCAGAGGTAACACTGCGGTTTTCGTGTAATGTATTTTTCACATCTTCGTGTTCCAGGTCCGATTCCCCTTTTTGTGCCTCGAAAGGTCGTTGATTTGAGAGGGTTTCCAGCAGGAAGATGATAGGGTTGGAGATGGTGCCGATGCCGGTGCTTGTGGTGTTGATGTCAAGGTAGAGGTAGGTTTTTTTTTCACAAATTTCGATTTCTGTTTTTCGTGGGTGTGTTTTCTGATCTAGTTTGATGGGCGAGAAGTGAGTTGGTACCTTTTGTGGCGATTGAATTCCATTTGGAGTGCATTTTTCTCGCCGTCGGAATGAGATATTGGGAATTGAGGTTTTCATTTGTTGCCAACTCGTTGTATTGGTTGGTTACTTAAGAACAATGCGCCTTGGGGAAGTCCTCGTTGTTATGGCGGTGTTATCGACGAGCTAGTAAACATCGAAGGATTCAAATTTGTTGGTCGTTTACAGCTTTTCTAGTTTCATTTTTATACTGCCGAATATTTAATATTGTAGTTCCCCTCCGCAAATTTTTATGCTTTACCAAAGTTTTGTACAGATCATGATTTATGGCTTTCTTGAATTCGCTAGGCTACTCTTTCAAAGAACGAGGAAAAGAAAAAGGAACTGGAGAAAACATTGGATAGTTTGAATGCAAAAAAACACCATCTTGTCCAAATACTGAAGCAGGTAAGCATCCTTATTATATGCGTTAGATGCATTCATTGTGTGTATTCTCTTAGTTTTGATGGAATGACGTTCTGTTTATTTCCTGGAAGCACATCTGTTTACATCCCTACTCTTTTAATTTGTGTTCTCTTAGTTTTAATGTAAAGTTTGGTCAGCATGGTATGAAATAATGGATTCCAATATAAATGGAGAGTGGATACGGAAATGATCATTCATGTCTAGAATTGGAGATAAGAGAGATTATATTCCGTACAAACAAGATATATTGTTTGAACAGAGTCTACTGCAAGAGAGGACTTCCCTTTTCATCAAGGAAATGCTCATTGTAGACGTCCAAGATGACATGCACTTTTAACCTCTTTCCCGCAGATGGTGCACCTCCACCACACTCTCTGAGCTGGCCCTCTCAGGCTTTCTTCAAAAGTTTGATCTAACTGCATGACTGTTGTCATTGTTTAATTCTCATCCCAACAACTTTGCCAATTGTAACGAGTGAAAGTGAGTTTTCTACTGCAATACTGGTTGAACACTTGAAATGATACTGTTTAAACTTTGGATCCTGGTCATGGCGTTTGGATTGGGTTGAGAATTTGGTTGTTTATTTTCAGATTGATCGAATGGTTCACTTTACTTTAATATTGATTTTACTTATATAATAAGAAAATTCCTTAAAAGCTGTTTAAACATGTGAAGTTCGGTGACAGTAATCCACATTGGATAAATTTATGACATTGCAGTGTATATGCAAGTATGGGATGAATCTTGATGCATACTAAGATTGTTTCATTGTGATTTGGAGGCCACAAGTTTGAGTTCTAGAAAACAATCTCTTCATTTATGAAATACTATGTATTATTAGACCCTTCTTGGCCTTACATCAGCGAGGCTCTCATGCACTGGCTTTCCCCTTTCTTTACAGTGTTTACACAAGCAATTTCTTTCATTTCAATTCTAAATCAGCTCTGAGCTTCTTACTTATTATTCAACCGCAGAACAGTTCACTTGGAAAAAGTTATTGGATACCTAATATGTTGCTCTTATTTAATTGCAAAATGACCCAGCAATTTCTTTATCAAATGTACAGATTACAAATTTTGAAGAGGAATTGAAAATTCGAAAAGAAATGCAAGCCAAGGCTGCTCGTCCTCCCATTCCTCAACAAGTAGATATGTCTAATATTGGGCCTTCTGCTAGAAATGTTGCAACAAAGTTGAAAGTTGAGGTAACTTTTAGTGATCCCGGAGTGGATTCTGGATATCCTTCCAGCCATAGTACTCAGACACACCATTTTCAGACCACACCCTGTACACCTCCATCTACTGCTTCTCCTCATAGCAGGCAGTCGCAGGGTTCTTTTCAATATAACTCGGTAATTTCTTTCGTATTGCAGATATGTGATTCACAATTGCATCATTATCACAACAAAAGCATCGTATCGATTTATTTCACAAATTTCCAAAAAAACAGTCAACTTTAGATTCTGAAGTCGACAGTAATAAGCTACCCTTCCTGATTAATTTTCCAAATGTTAACTTATGTCAAAAATATATTGAAATATCTAATCAAACTGTAATATATCCACAAACATTTTTGAAATTTTTTCAAGTTTAGCTTCTTCAAATTCCGATAGTGTTTGAAAAAAGAAGCTTACAATGCATGTGGGAGTACTGTTCAAAAAACATCTTTTTTTGTTTTATTTGAAGATATTTTCATTTATGAATTTTTGATGTCATCCCTTGGTTATAACAGTGCATTTCAAACAGTTGTGATAACTTTCTGGTTTCACTGTCGTGTATCACTGCAGATTAATAACCTTGAAGTAGAACTGCATATTAATCATCGAACCATGTTCGATCCAATTGCTACACTGTTTGAATAGTTTGGGCAACCATGTAATTAACCGATTATCTAAAAATTTGATGTACCTATACATCTGAAAAAGAAAAATAAATACGAATTCCATATGTATCCGAAATATTCATAATTATCATATAAGTGAACACATCTTCTTTTTCTAATATGATCATGATTAAGATAGTTTTTGAGGTGGTATTACAACAGGCTTTTGTATGGAGTATGTATATTCATGCAAAGTCTGTGCCCATTTTTGTGGTGTCTTAATGTGGATTTATCAAACATGGATGAAATAATGGTTAATCTGTTTGCATCTGTCCCATGACAATCACGGTAGAAAGAGCGAACTCTTTTTTAAAAAGTTATTATTGATCGGTTGTTGGGATCTTGCTTCATTGTTATCAAATTTGAAATGCTGCTGCAGGTACTGCCCTACTCTCGTGGGAGTTTGTTGTCCACCAGGAATGTTCAAACTTCACCAATCATGCTGAACAGAAGTGCGACTACCAGTCCGTCCCCCTCGTTTGCTCGTCAAGGTCATCCGGCAAGTTTGCCTCCTCAGGTCTCTCTTTCCGGATCACACTATCCTGCATCTTCACCTTCCCCAGCGGCATCTGGAGGTACTTCCTCCGCATTCTAGGGTGTCTTCTCTTTGATCATTCACTCTTTTACCACCGTTGTTTTAACAAAAGCACCATTAGATTTTTAACCCACCAAATGGGCATGTGTACTAATTTCTTCTCTGTAAATATTTGAACAACCTAGACCACTTATCCTGTCATTCTCGTCCAACAATTACCGTCACCATGTGTTCCGGCAATGTTTTTATCAAAGAAATTCAAACATTTTTTGGTTGTTGGTAATTTATATTTATAAATGCGATATAATTGAATTGCATTTATTAATTGCATCATAATACTTGAGTTTTTAGTATCATAAGGTCTAGACATCATTCGCTCAATGCCTATCTTTTTACATCATTTTTAACGGAGTCTTAAAAATAGAAAGTGTCAAAAAATGTGAACAATTTCTTTGATATTGAAAAGTAACTCCTCTCGTTTGAATACTGTTTTTCATAATCAGGAAACATTTCCCTTGACTCATCTTTCCCAGGGCATTCTTTTCTTGCACTCTTACACTAATGTCAATAATCAACAAAATGATGATTTTGCGTACGAGTAGGATACTTAAAAACAAGAAAGTTACGAGTGCATACATACCTTGTTTTAAGGAATTCTAAGTTACCACACAAGATAATGGCATATTTTAACGGAAGTTACCTCAATCCGCTGATACTAAAATAACAACCAGAGGTAGAACGGGACATGACAAGGTTTTGATCAACACGATAATATAGGTAAGAGGCATCCAATTATCATCTCAACATCTAAAACCGGTCAGGTAAAGACCATGTACTGTGTACTCACAATTCCATTACAATTCCAAATTGTACAGTTGTCTGATGGAACAACACACAGAGAACATCAAGGATCGAGCCAAACAAACAGATTCTGTAACAAGGCTTGCTTGCCATGGAACGAATGCCTTGAGTTGCTCATGTATCGGAGTGCGATTTGCTGGAATTGGTATGGAATATCTTCTCTGGAGAACTACATGCTGATTGCTGAGAACGAAGCTTCGTCAAAAGGTTGAAGTTTAAGTGACTGCAGCAGTGTCGCCCACGCGTGAGGCAACCATATCAGGTATTATAGACTACAGTGTAGACTTTCCATGTAAATATACTCTCTTGAAGAACTACAGGGTATGCTTTCCAAGTAAATATACTCTATTGAATAGCAAGCATATGTTTGCACGGTCATTGATGCGGCACTTGCATTCCAACATCACTCTGTGAGAAGCATTGGGGCTTCCATGGCAGGTTCTGGGAGCTGCAAAATTGAGAAGCACTGGGAATTTAAGCAGATGACGAAGTAATGCGTTTTATATTCACTGAGAAAAACAAGTTTTGCCATAAAATTTTGAAGCTTTTCAACCGTTTTCTTTTCCTTTATTGATGGCATTTATATATGTATGTATGTATATTTGTTCTTGCGTGAAGTGGGACTGCTGCTAATAAGGTCATAAGAAAGGATGCACGAGGCATGCCCATTAATTTTTTTCTCTCACATGTTTAGCCTACTTCCAACAGGCTATAGCTAATAAAATGCAACAGCTACCCAAAACATAGATCGCGTTATGAAGATATTATTATGTAGGAGTTCATTTGGCTGTATGGTTATAATACAAAAAGGACCAAAATAAATGAACTGATAGAAAACCAGATCATAAGTACAAATATACATGTTAGTAAAACAACCAGAGAGGAAACATAAACAGAAAAATTACACCATTTGCTTCAATCGCCATCCCCTGCATCATTTTTTTTCAAAGAATAGATATTTAAAAGAATAAATGACAGATAGGTAGAACTATATGTAGCCAGAAATCATATAACACCAAATAAAGTAAAGGACAGGTATAATTGTATAAAACAACAATTGACATCGCATCTTCAACAAGATCTACCCGCACCCATCCAACCACCCATTGCCCAATTCCACAGATGTCGAGGAATTCAATCAACAAATCAATCGATCACTGGTAAAAAGGAGTAAGAGCAAACCCTACAAAGTCCCTAATCCTACGATCAAAGAAAAGGACAACAATAGGTATGTTTGGGGCTAATCCTGAACCTAAACAAAAGCCAGACAAGGTGAGAATGTGCCCACCATCATTCCAATAATCAAGAAACTTTTCACCATCCAAAAGACCTCAAAAGAACAGAAAACTAACAAAAAGAGCAGATATCTCCGAATCTCTCTATATACCTTAAAGAACCGGGCTTTGGGATTGCCACATCCAAGTCCATCGCCTTCACACGAGTGCACGGTGCTGAACTGGCCGACATCGAGCTTCTTGCTAATCCACCCGATACCGAAGTATATGTACCCGTTGGGGGGCAGGTCGACCATGATCTCGTCGACATCGAACCAGAAAAGGAACTCTTTGACCTGGACGCCCTTGAGATCTTGGATCCCGCCGAGCTTGAGGATTCCGGTGATGATCTGCTCGTAGTAGACGAGGTAGTCGAACTGGACGTAGCAGGGGGCCTCCAGTTCGACGACGAACGCGCCGTTGTCCGCGAGGGCGTAGGACTTGACGGTGTCCGGGAGGAGACCGGGCGGGAGGCTGTAGGTGGGGAGGATGTCGTAGACGGTCGGAGGCGAGGGTGCGGTGGGCGGGGCGGCGGTGGCCAGTAGAGGGAGGAGGAGCAGGAAGCGGAGGGCGGAGGAGGCGAGCATTGCCATTGTGGCCTATTGATTGACTGCAGAGAGAGAGAGAGATTGCGAAGTCGGCCGAGCTGGATTTTATAGAAGATTTTTTTTAATTTTGAGAGTAAAAAAAATTAAATTTTTTTTAAAAATATCTTTTCGATAATTTTTATTTTTTTAAAAAAATTATATTAAAAATGTTATATATCATTATTACAGTGATTTTTAATTTAAATAAAAGTTATATTAAATAAAATTTACCAAAGGAATCGATTTTTTGATTATTTTTTATAAATTCATAAAAAATTATAAAAAATTCTAATTCAAAGTTTGTTGAGAAAAGGATTTTAAAAAACCATTTCAAAAAAAAAAAAGTTTGTTGAGAAAAAGATAAGGAATTATTCCATTTCATGTTGAATAGATATTTTCGCCAACCATTAAAAAAAAAATTATTCCAATGGTTGGTAGGAAACGGACGACGATTATGTTATTTCATCGCTGGACTTGTCGATCAACGGTCGATTTGAGCTATACTTCTTTCTTTTTTTTCTTTTTCTCGTGAGAGTGTAAAAGTAATTTTTAGTATAATAATTTTGATATAAAATTAAAAATATATATAATTTTGATAATAAAAAAATATTTAATATTAAGAATACTTATGAGAATTTTAATAGTAGAATTAAAGTTAAAATTATTTTTATAAATAGAATTAAAATTGTATAGTAATACGTGTGATAGAAATTTATGTTCAGTAATAATAATATTAAAAATTATTTTAAAAACTAAAAAAATTGAAAAACTATCACCATCATCACCACGTCCTCCGCCGCCGATCAATATTTCCGAGCTCTTGGCATTAAAGCTATTAAATCGCTTGATGCCGACAACTTAACCACCTTAATTATCGCGTCGACATCGTATTCTCACGAACACACACACATATATATAGATATATAATAACATATTAATAAAGCTATATACGACTCATGCGGGGACGTACGTCGTTGCCGTCCTAGCTTAATCCAAGATCTATACTGTGCATACATCAAAACACATTCAAGAATTTTTCTTTCCTGGCCTTTCACTGATTTGTATCGATTATTGTACCGTAAGTAAACACAAAAAGAGGGGCAAAAAAAGAAGAAAAGAAAATGAAAGATTGCTACATGCATGCTTACATTTGCCATCAAACAACACCTTTGACTGTACATCTGAACTCTGCTAAAATTGCAAGATGGTCAGACGACCACTGCCCAGAAGGTAGTCCAGTGACTCTGCGCACGTATTCCTCATCCACTAGTTCCAACAACGACTCAACCCTCAAGGTATCAGCTGAAGATAAGATAAGATTAAATACAGCGAGCAATAGAAGCTGATCGAGATATATATATACATATATATATGTATGTATATACCGTGTGAATCAAAACCTACATGTGTAGAATATGTAATCGACGGTGCCGATGAAGTCCTTCGTACAGGTTGTAAACAAGGGTTCCTTTGCGTTGAGGTCCATCCTCCTCTGGTGCAAAGTGTTGTCACCTTTCAGGCTTGCGAAAGACGAATAAGCACTCACCTGCATCATGCCACCGTAATTACTTAATTACACCCATATAATCATGCAACGTGAACACCAATCAATTAATGAAGATTTTCCATCCTTTCTAATCAATTCTGAAAGCAGAGAACCCATAAAATGGAAGCCGCAATTTACGTTGATTGCAGAGGCGCAGTTTACCAAGGAAAGGGGATGGGTACGCTTGGTTAGATGTGGCACTATCCTGCAGGGGTCTGCTGCCAGGTCTGGATGCCTTTCGTCAACCATTCCCGTTGCAATAAATGAATGAGAAACACTACAGTGACCACCATACCAATTTAATTTCGTCAGTATCATGATTGTGGCCTGTTTTATAAATTATCAGGGCAAGGTGATACTTTGATTGAACAAATACATGTGTGTGTGTGTGTGTGTGAATACACATACCTTCCTGGAGTTGAACTCAAATCCCCACAGATCAAAATGGGGACGTTTAAATTTGTTGCTTTAATTCTTTCCAGTGCCTTAAGCAGTGTCTGAACCTGGTCAATTAGTTAACGATAGAAAACAACTTGAATTAATTGGCCGGGTTAAGTTATATATAAAATTAAACCAATTCCATATATAAAATTACAGGTTAATTTGATCGATCAGATAATTAAAAACCTGCAATTGCTTGACATCTTTGAGATCTTCGTGAACGATATGTGTGTTTGCCTGCCATGCACACACCCAACCAAGAGCAGGGTACGTAAATTGAGCCAATATATATATACATGTGAAAATCAAAATACAACTGCATATATGCAAGAAAATTACAATCTCCGTACCACCAATTAACAAATTAATATATATATATATGGGTTGCTTTACTGGGAAATACGGCAGAAACAGCGGCTAATTCGTACTGGCTAGCTTGTCAACACCACAAATGATTCATGTTCATGATCCCACTACATATATAATATTTGACAAATTAAAGATGGAGGGCGTGATACTATTCAGTTAATTATTTAGACTTTGACACTCTCATGCATTCACTCAACTGAAACATTCAACTTCAACAAATTCTCTAACACAGTAAACTTGATTCTAGAAAAGGGTTACAAGAAAGAATGAACAGTCCTCAGGTTTTTTTTTGTTTTTTGTTTTTTTCTTTCACCATTTTTTGTTTTTCTTTTCTCGATCTCTTTCTTCACCATTCTTCTCTCTCTCTCTCTTTTACTACTTCATCCTTTTTTTCCCCAATTTTCTTTCCTCGCTCTGCTTCCTCTCCTTCTTCAGCGGCAGCGCTGGCGATGCATGTGATGGTAGCAATGGCTGTAGATGGAGCGGTATTCCAATTATTCTGATGGGACAGACGACGTTGTAGTGGGAGGGAAGGTTTTGTTGGGAAAAATAATATTGTATTAATGGAAAATAATGAATAAAACTGAAACATTATTTTTTATTAACTAATTGATTATATTAAGGTAAAATTAATACGATATCATAATTCGTTCGTACACATTTACCTGTGAAAATTTATATAGACATAAAAATTAAAAATAAGTCATAATTGAGAGAGAATGTTAGAATAGTTTCACGTAGATAGATAAATGTAAAGAATAAAATTAAACTTAAAATATAAAAAATTCTTTCATCCATTGCCAATTGATTTTTAGATGAAATTTTAATTAAAATGGTGGGAGGGAGAGCTTCAGATCTCCGCTACCATCCTTTGTCTTCTTTGCTGCCTTCACGTCGATCAAAGGGTTAGAGTTTTCAATTGTCATCATTTCACAAATACATGCAATGAAAGGGAATTTATGTTTTTAAAAATGATGAAAAATCACATATGAAAAAATAATAATTTAAAATTTTCATTATTTTTCATTAATTCTAAAAACACAGATCTCCCCGTAATTTGATATCTCACTAGCAAAAGACAAGGTCTCTTTAATTATTAGCTTAATTCGTATAAAAAATTACGTAATTAAAGATGAGATCGAGAAGGCACTTTATAAGGAATGCGCTCAAAACAAGCATCAAAACGATAAATTAAATTATGTGAATATATGACAACAATGCGAGTAAAGGGTTGCTTAATTTTCTCACCACAATAAGTTGTTCATTCCCACAAGGATCAGCACCATGCTTCTTGAATATTGCTGTCAACAGCGTAATCAGGGCAACGTTATCCTACACTAATTAATATCACGTTTAAACAAACAAACCAAAATAATCCAAAGAATGCAGCATGCAAGCAGGACAGCAGAAAATGAGGTCTGAGCTAGCAATAAAGCTAGCCACACCCACCTTAATTAGCCGACTGACTGCAATTTCCCTCTTATTTACTGGAACAGCCGACTCTATAAATGCATGTGCAGCCTGGTTGTATTCAATCTGTTCGCTATATCTTGCATGTGAATATTACATGCATACATAAACTGAAATAATATATAACTAGAGAAATATATATATGTATATGTACGTGGCAAGATCGACTACATGCCTCAAAGGTTTTAGCAACTGATAACCGATCTCTACGGAAAAAAGTGGCACAGCCATCAACTGCAAAGTCAAGTCCTTTGAATTTGAGAGTCTGGAAGCAATATATATATGCATGCCCGATCAATTAATTAATCACTGGAGCAAGCTAGTACCATTCACGAAACAAATATTGCAGAAATGAAATACATACCTCTGTTGTCTTTTTCTTGTACACTGCATGGTACCCATGCTTCTCGAGTTCAGGACCAAAAAAATGGTGAAAGTGATCACGCTCAACCTGGAAGAATGAAATTAAAATGTTTTCAGTTTCACAACCGTACCTTCACCCGAAGATAACAATTCAAATTAAGCCTACATATATAAAATCAAAGTGTGCTTAAATTAAAAGACATGCAGATGTAAATCCAATAAATTCATATCCGATTGCAGCTTATATATATATACACACACACACCCCTTTGCAGTTGCATTGCAAAAACAAAAAAATGCATGGAACTTAGGCTTCGTTTGGAAGGATTTTTTCAACTCCAATCCGATAATAGGAAAAAACAGCTTCTTCTAATTTTTGTATCAAACATTCTTCTGAATTCCTTTTGAAAAAGTTGTTTTGAAAATCTCTCATGTTAGTGATTTTTGATTTTAACGAAAGTTCTACTGAATGTAAACCTGAAAAATGATAACAAGCACGTCAATGTAACACAAAAATCTTATAGATTCGTAACTGTACCTCTAAATTTTAACATTACCGGTAAAAAAAGTCACACACAGAAGTCAAGTTTATAATATACCTCCTGAAGACAGACAATGTCAGCGTTATAGCCAACAATTTCTCGCAATAAATTTTGCCTTCTGTAAGTCCATGAAAGGGCCCAGGATGGGCAATAGCTGTATAGTTCATATGTAGAACACATATCTGAGAGGATGTTATACGACAATACCGAGAATTTCCCGAGCGACGCAATATTCCGATCGTCCAGCTGAGCCACACGAGACAGAGCGTGATCATCGATGACTGGAACCAGACGTCTCGGGTGGAGAGGAGGGGCAACAATAACGCGCGACGTCAAGGCGGACCGGCACCCAACAGTCGTCCTCGTTACTTCATGCAGCACTACAACTTCGTACTTCAAGACGTGCGCGACATCACCGCTTTGGGGCGTGAATGCTTTGCTCCTCCCGACCAGGTATAAGCCCTCGTCGGCCGGTCTTGTTCCAACGGTACCTGAAGCTGGGCCCGTTGCACCGCCCTCGGTAGCCTCGTTAGCCTTACGTGCATGATCATGTAAAGCAAGATGCTGGGACCAAGCCTTGGAAAAGCACGCGGGAGAGCAGTGGTAACTCATTGCAGCGTGTACTTTTGCTTTTACGCACTCTAAGCACTGCACCGTACCTTCCTCGTTTGGATGAACGCTGCACATCATCTTCGTTGCTTTGTCGTCGTTTAGTACACGGTACCTGCAAAAGAAGATATCTGCATTACACTCACAAGTGTAGATATGAGATCGTTTATAATCTTATTCTCACACTTTGAAAGTAAAAAAATAATTTTTAAATTAAGAATACTTTAAAGAGTAAAAGTAAGGAAAAACAAACGATGCCGCGGGCACACAAGTTTTGGAGAAAGATGCTGAAATTAATCTTGAAAGATGAATAAATTGCAGACATTTCTTTCGTCTATGCGTCAAAATCCGATCGTCTCTTCGAATATGGTAGTCCAGTAAATGGCGGAGACTTCACCCTGGATTCAAGAAAGAAAAGGGTTCATGCAAGAAGGAGAGAAAGACAGAGCAAAGCTTACCATTTGTGTTTTAGGAAGCATCCGGCGACTGGTTTGGTCTCGGGGATATCGTCCGCGGTGATTTTACGGTCGGGGTGCCGGACTAGAACGTGCGGCTTGATCTCGCAACCGGCAACGGGTACATATTTTGGCGAGAGATCTATCAATAACACCAACACCATGCTTTTAGAATTTCGTACCTCTCTCTCTCACTCACTCTCTCTCTCTCTCAGTCAGACGCACGGAGTGCTCAACCGCCACCGCCGACGGAGACGGAAGAATTTCTCGGGCTATAGGCCTCGGCGAAGAGCAAACTTTGGGGTTCTTCGGGGAGATCGACGGCTACCGGCCGCCTAGCTTGCTCCGCCGCAGAGGAAACGGAGGGATGTTGCTATTCTTGCAGGGCTGGTGCTTGCTCCCTTGCCCCCACTTTTGATAACCAGAACACCAGCAGACGAGGCAGTTTCTTGCAACGCTTGTGGTTGTTTCTTGCGGTGACGATCGTTTTATAATTACAATTTCATTTTTATTTTATGATTATGCTGGTAGCATGCGTTGATGAGCTCACTTTTTATAAATTTTTTCAACGTTATTATTATTATATGTATTTTAATATATAAATTTTTATCATCTAATTCGTCATTGCGATCTATTATTTTCTTTAATTATTCGTATGACATGTTTTAGTTATATATATACATGAATTTTAGTGAACGATCATTATTATGTGATTAATTGTTCTTCCAAATGGACGAAAAATATAATATTGTGTGTTGGGGCGTACGGAACATTTTTATATCCCAAGCGCAAGTACGAAAACTGAAACAGAGGATGATGAGCTGGGCTGGTTTGCTTCTCGTCCCGCAGTCTACTGGGCAAAGTCCGTTAACGGGCCCGGCATGCGATGGGCCTGTATCTCTGGATCTTACGTATAAGTTTTAGATATGATTTTTAAAATTACTTTTAACTTTATTATTATTATATAAATTTTAAAATATAAATTTTTATCACTTAAATTATTATACAGTTTTAACTATTTTTACAAAACAAACTCTAATTTTAACTGTTTTCAACTCTCGGAATTTAAAAAAAGTTAGCTTATGAACGTACTTGTAACTGAAGTTAAAATTAGTTTTGTGAACGAAATTAAAATTATATAGTAATTTGAATGATAAAAATTTATATAATAATAATAATATTAAAGTGATTTTTAAAACTGAAAATAACTATTTGTGAACACAACCTACATTCCATTAACAATTTAATGATTGTTTTTAGTGATTATTTTTAATTCATTGTATGAAAATAAATTATTATTTTTCACTTGACTTTACGAAAAGTTTTTATCTGGATTTAATAAAGAAAATTTAAATCCTAATCAGCTCAAGTTATTTCTGATCTATATATTGAGTTATAATCCACGTCCTAAATCTTAAATCATTAACTTTCAAGTTCTATATCAATCAATAAATGTAAAAATAAAATCTAACATAAATGAATTCTTCAACGTATTATCAATTAATTTTAAAATAAAATATTTGACATGATATTAAAATAAGTTTAAAATAACAAAAAATGTAAAAAGGAATTATTTTATTTTTTATTACCGATTGATTTTAAAAAAAAAATTGAAATTTTTTATTATTACTGATTGAAAATTATTTAGAGTTTTGAATCCAAGATAATAAAATTTAATGAAAAACTCCTTAACTACTGCAAAATCATTTTAAAGGTAAAAACTAGTTTTTTTAGAAATCATTTCTTTAAGATAATTACTAGAATATAAAAGACATTTTAATTACTAGAATATAACATTAAATAGTTAAAATAAAATATTTTTCGCGCGGTGTTCAGAAAAATTCAATGACATGTGAGGTAATTAATTAGCATCTAATGGCGTAGGGCCGGCGACGGCGCGGCCGACGGAGGTGAAGGCGACGGAGCACCAAGCAGGCGATCAACAGCCACCGCGCGGAGTACCGACAGCCCACCATCTCCTACCCTCCTCTGGTCCCCAATTGTCTCGTATGTTTTCACAAGCGTCCCATCCAACGATAATTCAAGGGTGAAATGATACATTCACCCCACAATTGATATTCGGTCTTTTTTTAAAAAAAAATTGATCTTTGACACTCCGGTGAGGAGCACGGTCACACGGCGCCCTGCCTTCACCCATCTCATGTGCCGCAGTAAAGAATTCATACGTGAAGGCCCACTGTTTTCCAGACTTGGACATGCTGTTCATTCATGGAATGAGAAGCACGATTTACAAGACAGGTCTTCAAGAGAATCGGACAGTAAATCAGGTGAGGGTGGGTTTTCTTTGATTGATGCAATCCAGCTTATTCTTGACGTGGGCATCAAGTCTTTTGCGGGGGCGGCAATGGGTACAAGTTTACAGGTCTGAAAAAATTGATTTCCGAGGATGTGGGTACTTTTTTGAGTTGATAGATAGCTAAGGATGGTGAAGAAGCAAGCAACATGTGTCGGTGGACGGACAGAAAGGCAAAGAATGCACCCACTTGTTGCCACGGTAAATGGTGATAACAGAGGAGAGAACGAACACAATTACATGGTGGAAACACACAAGGGGAAAAGGATGGGAACCCTCCAACCACCGCTCACAGCAAGCAAACTCCCACCTCACTCCTCCATAATACTCCCAGATCCATCTGTCGGTGGCGGAGGAAGGAAGGGTTAAGGGTTTAATTCGGCGACGAGCATCAACGCAACTGCAACATGTTTGGAGGGGATCCGTGGGGCGGTCCGTTGGAGGTCTCTCACGTCGACTCTGCCACCGACGATGACCGCAGCCGCCACCTCCGGGACGTCGACCGCGCTGCCCTGTCGCGTCAGCTCGACGAGACGCAGCAGAGCTGGCTCCTGGCCGGGCCGGGGGACCAGACCAAGAAGAAGAAGAAGTACGTCGACCTTGGTTGCGTTGTGGTCGCCCGAAAGCCCTTCTTGTGGACCGTCGGCACCATTCTCGGCGTCAGCCTCTTCATTGGTCTCGTCGTGCTCATAGTCAAGACCGTCCCCCGCCACCACCCCCACCCGCCCCCGCCGGATAAGTACACGCAGGCGTTGCACAAGGCGCTCATGTTCTTCAACGCACAGCGATGTGAGTGATATACATAGCTCTAGCCTTCGTTTATTTTTTATTTCTTTTAATTTTTAAAATTACTTTTAATAATAATATTATTATTATATAAATTTTTATCATTATTATTACACATATTACTATATAATTTTAATTCTATTTATAAAAATAATTCTAACTTTATCTTTATCTAATTTTTAAAGCTAAAAAAACTATTTCCAAACGTACTCTTAAACTTTCTTTGGTGTTTATCCATCTAATTTAAAGATTGATTCATATTCACTTGTACAATGACAGAGATTTGATAACAAGATATTTTAATTAAGTTAGAAATTAGATGTGTTTGAAAACATTTATGCAAAAATCACTTTCAAGGACGTACATGAATTTTCAAGACAATTCTTTTATTTTGTCTCTCACACAAAAAATTATCAAAAATCACTTTCATCGTTACCTTGTTTAGTAGAAAAGGTGTTTTTTTCTTTAAGGGTAGAAAAAACTGCTACCAAACACATTCCAAAGAGATTCAATTCTACAGTAAATTATAAGATAAAAATTTATATATAAAAACTTATACAATAATGATAATATGTGAAAATTTATGTAAAATTGAAATTAAAAAACCGTAATCAAACAACCTCAAAATTAACAGAACCTGAGTTTACGACAATAAATCCTTCACTTCATGTTGTTTTCCATGTGATGATAATTGTAGATCGATTTGCTGAAAATCAGATGTAAAAAAACATGCTACGAGAATTTTTATGGTATCGATCCAAGGCTTGAAATAATTTGCCCTTGCATCACAGCTGGACGTCTTCCAAAGGACAACAATGTGCATTGGAGGGGAAACTCGGGCATGAAAGACGGTCTATCTGATCCTTCCGTGAATGAGAACCTGGTCGGAGGATATTACGATGCTGGTGATGCCATCAAGTTCCACTTCCCCATGGCATATTCGTTGACCATGTTAAGTTGGAGCGTGATCGAGTACAGCGCCAAGTATGAAGCCGCCAGGGAGCTTGACCATATCAAGGAAATCATCAAGTGGGGGAATGACTATCTGCTTAAGACCTTCAATTCCTCTGCAGACACCATTGATAGAATTGCAGCTCAGGTTAGGTTGCTCAGGCTAAGTCTGAATATTAATAAATATGTTGTTCTTGTTGTTGAAATTAATGGCCACATATTCAAAAAAAATGAAATGGACTTGACATGTCTTTTGGGGACAGGTCGGTGTTGGGGATACCTCCGAAGGCTCCACTCCAAACGACCACTACTGTTGGATGAGACCAGAAGACATTGACTACGTAAGACCAGTGTATGAATGCCATACTTGCTCGGATCTTGCATCAGAAATGGCTGCCGCATTGGCTGCTGCTTCCATTGTCTTCAAAGACAGCAAGACATATTCACAGAAACTAGTCCACGGTGCAAAAACTGTGTACAAGTTTGGAAGGGAACAGAGGGGAAGGTACAGTGGAGGGGGTACTGATGCTTCTATCTTCTATAATTCCACTGGCTACTGGGATGAGTTTGTATGGGGTGGAGCTTGGCTATATTTTGCCACAGGGAATTACTCCTACCTTTACATTGCTACGGCCCCTGCTATGGCCAGGCATGCAGGAGCCTTCTGGGGTGGACCTGATTATGGTGTCTTCAGCTGGGACAACAAGCTAATTGGCAGCCAAGTAAGTTGCAAAGATTTCTTGGTAACATGGTTTGTAGTTTTATTACTTCAAACATAGTCTGCAATTTATTATATGTAAACTAGCAGACTCAAACAAGCAGTTTATGAAGGTTCATCTCTTCATGGCTGGTCTTAAGTTCGAATGAAGGAAGATAGTTGATGTTATCAAGACAATCAGCTATAAACCTCATTTTATTAACTCTTCATCATGAATAAGAATTCTAAAGTAGGTGTCATATTCTAAAGATGTTGTTCGAACAAACATGTCATCCGCGATGCATTTGCTACTTGGATTTCACTATATTATCTCTCGTTAACATCAACTTTTTGTTTCAACCATTTGTTTGGTAGGTTCTCCTTAGCAGACTGAGACTGTTCATGAGTCCTGGGTACCCTTACGAAGAAATATTGATGACTTTCCAAAACCAAACAAGCAATGTAATGTGCTCCTACCTACCTTTTTTCACATCTTTCAACAGAACCAAAGGTAGGAACCCTGCATCTTTTCCTACATTTCATCTTCCATCTCTACTCATCACTGTTGCTAAAAACTACCATTATTTGCAGGAGGGTTGATACAATTGAATCATGGAAGGCCACAACCTCTCCAATATGTAGTCAATGCAGCTTTTCTTGCCTCAGTTTTCAGTGACTATTTGGATACTGCAGACACACCAGGATGGTACTGTGGACCTAACTTCTATTCCACAGATATCCTGCGTAACTTTGCAAAGACACAGGTACAATCCCTATTTAACTTCAAAGACTTCAATGTTACCGTTGGTATTTATAGTTAAAAATATTATAAGTATTTATCTTATAGTTTATATACATCAATTTAAAATTTGTTGATAGTAAGATTACATCTGAAACAAATGTTTACAAATAAGAAATTTCTATTTATCTAAGATGAAATATTCACTGTTAAACATAATTTAAGTTAAGATTTATCTAAACCTTGTGATGTGTACTTGAATATTTTTCGTTGTGAGTGTTTACAGTTACATTTTTCTTTATTTTAAATTAGCAGCTTCTCACAGAAGAATTCATGGTTCCTTTGAGGGTAATGACAATTTTTTTCCTTGGATCAATAGATGGACTACATCCTGGGAGATAATCCTGAGAAAATGAGCTACGTTGTCGGCTATGGCAAACGGTATCCCAAGCATGTCCATCACCGAGGGGCATCGATACCAAAGAATGGTGTCCGATACAGCTGCAAGGGAGGCTGGAAGTGGAGGGACACAAGAAAACCTAACCCCAACACCATTGTGGGTGCCATGGTAGCAGGTCCTGACAAGCATGACAGGTTCCACGATGTTCGAACAAATTACAACTACACAGAACCCACACTAGCAGGGAATGCAGGATTAGTTGCAGCACTGATATCTTTGTCAGAGGCAAAGAGTGGAATCGATAAGAACACCATATTCTCTGCAGTACCATCTATGCATCCTATTCTTCCACCACCACCACCAGCCTGGAAGCCTTAAGCAACCAACTTATGGAATATGTGGATCATCTTTTATCTTTCAGGTTTTTTTATGAACTTCCGCATAGTTAAAAAGAGGATGAAGATATCATGCCAAAATGAAAGAATCAAAGAAGTAAAGGCTCCCAGAACTGGTTGAAAATTTTCCCTTGTTTTTTTCCCCCTTTCTGTAAAAGGTGTGCAATGTGCATTGTATGCAAATACCAAACATTTCTTTTGACCTGAAGTATATAATATAGCTCTCCTGGTTGTTGCTCTGGCTTGAAAGCAAGCAAGTGAACTTTGCATACC
>JAMKPZ010001243.1:0-27663 GCA_024699675.1 Amphibolis antarctica
TTGAATCTTATTATGTTTGTAAGGGCATTTTTGTCATGGATGATTAGCCACTATATAAGGCCATCCAAATGCCCAAAAGGGAATTAGGGTTTTTGTGAAAGATCATTTTGTAATAAGAGAAGTTTTGTGTGAGGAGGCCGTGCCAACCCTTGGTGCGTCGGCCATCCCACTCTCCCCTTTCCCTTTCTCTTGTAATCCACCATTTGAAGATATTGAAGAACCCAAGGAGAGACACTCGTGGACGTACCTAAGTTGGGGAACCATGTAAATCTCGTTTACATTTGTGATTTGGGCGTTTGGGCACACTTGGAACCCTAGCCGCGTGTCCAAGCCACCGCTAGCCGTGATTTCATCTTTCTTTCATGTTTTCTCCCTCCTACACGTGCTAATCTCATTCGAATCCGCTATGCTTGGATACCTCTGGAAGTAACAGTGCCGAATATGGGCTTTGATGCCAGCAAAGTGGGACTTTGCCAGGAAGGAGTTTGGAGAAACCGGCTGTCGAGGTTCTGTACTAGCATGCCAGTGGACGACCGGTCGATTTACCCGATCACCCGATAGATCTTTAAGTATGGGGTTCAATAGAATGCCCCTCCTTAGGCGAGGTTGTATGACCTTGGTGGACAGAAATCGATGTCCTAGGGTTGAAATGACCCCTCGCCCCATGCGTAAGTGATAAATAATGCGAGGTTTTCACACTTTGTGAATATCCATCACTCGTTATGAAATAGACTTTCCTGGAAGGTGCGTCAAGAAAAGTCTTGAGAAGTTCAGAGAGGATGCACTCTAAACCGGGATGACTGGACTTATACTCTCGATATCTTAATCGAGAGTTGCCATGGTGGTGTGGACTTACACTTCTGGTTGCCTAACTAGAAGATGCCTTAAATGGGGATGGACTTACACTTCTGGTTTTCTAACCAGAAGATGCCTTGAGGGGGTGTTGGGCTTACACTTCCAATTTTCTAACCGGAAGCCACCTCTGACGAGCTGGCCTGCCTGGTGCAGAGCTGGAAAGTTCTCCCTGCCATTAACTAGCGGATATGTTCCCTATACAGGCACACGTCACATCTGCGGTCAGGAATCTGCATGGTCGTCAGTGCAGGGAGTTGTTGCATCACCTTTCCTCAAATTTTTGCTTGACCGGTTGCTTAACTGGCAGCCACCTTGGTTGCTGGCAGTCGGGTGGAACTTTTACCTATAAATAGGGGCATGAGGGCACCCAAAGTTCTCATTCCTCATGAGCCAAGGTGCCCTTCCCCTTGTTTTCTCTTCCTTCCTCATTTTCTTCTCCTCTCTCATTTTCTCCACCTCCTTCATTTTCTCCACCTCCTTCGTTTTCTCCACCTCCTTCGTCGGCTCCTCCTTCCTTGTCAGCTCCTCCTCCCTCGTCAGCGGTTCCTTTCTCATCGATGGTTCCTTCCTCGTCGGCGGTGGCATTGTTCTGCTCCTTTTCATCGGTGGTGGTGATGCCTCGCCCGGCGGCTTCCTGATCTGGTTGTTGGTGGCGTCGGCACCCCTCGTCTAGTGGCGTTCCTTGCTTTTCCTTTCAATCTTGTCCTCTGGCTGCATTTTCCCCAATGCTTAGGACAAAAAATGTCACAGGTTAGGTCCGGCGGATGGCTGTCACGTCTCCGGACCCCGTGCGACAGTGGCTCGAGACCTTGCCTTAGGCGCTGAAGGATCTGACAGCAGAGGAGCTCACTTGCCCTGACCGCGCAGAGGTCGTCTATTTGCAGGTTTCCTACTTGCTTATAGACGGCGGGTGTGACTCATCTTCTACCAACGCTCTTTCTTGGTGGTGGCTGTCGGAGCGGTGCGGGGATCTTGACGCCTCTGGTTCTCGCCCGTCGGAAGAGGGCGTAGAATGTGAGGGGTAGGCGGAGGCTCCTCTTGAAAGCTCGCGGCGCCGGACGTGTCGCAAGATGCTGGTTGGGAGACAGCGGCCTCTTTTGGAGTCTCTTGATGTGTCGCCAGCAATGCTCGACGACACAGGGCCAGATGCGGAATTGGTCCGCTTGGCCCTTTCGTGGTATGACACGACCACCAGTTGTGCCGAGGTGACATCTGGCGGCGTCTCTCGCCTCTTGACGCTAACCAGGAGCTTGTTCTCCCAGTGGACAATCGCCTGGGGGTAAGGAGCATTTTATACGATAGGCTGGCTGACTTCGACCGACTGTCAGATGTGGAGCAGTTGTTCACCGCACAGGGGCTGCTCTGGTTCATCCAAGACTTTCCTCCGAGTAGAGACCGTCCTTGGCTTGGTGGCCGAGATGTACTTCAACCTATCTGAGGTGGAGTTGCAACTCATCATCGGCCTTTGTGTCGGGTCGGCCGAACTTTCCAACGTGCTCCTATTCAAGGCACTGGGCCTCCGCTCCACTAGTTTGGATGTCTTCGCCCCTCTGCCAAGCCTCCCTTGGAGTATCGGCGATATCAACGTGGCGGTCGCGGTGGATGCCGGGTGGAGCTAGCGGGTGGTCAAGACGCGTGACCTGAACCTGGTCGCCCACCTCGTCTCATTTATCCTGAACAACACTGTCCTGTTGAAAGGGGGGCATTGGGATGAGGTCAGTGTGACGACTTACCTCGTGACTTTTGCGGTAGTAACTGGCTGCCAGGTCAATTGGGTGGCGGCGGTCTGGTGGCAGATGCAGAGCGTTATCTACCTGGGGCAGAGGCCTCCTAGCCAATTGCTGTTCGGCGAGGCCATGGTTGAGCTGGCAGGGTTCCTACGTGTTTCGACCGGTGGCCGGTAGAAGGTGACGCTCCTGACCCGGCCCATCACGGTGACTGATCTCGGTCGTTACGAGAAGCTTGCTTCTAAGCGAGCCAGCTCGTCTGCCGGGCCTTCAACCGGACGTCGACCGACTGCCTCCATTGTCGCTTCACATTTCCCAGGCAGATTTCCGGGCCAGAGCGTGGTTGCTGGTGCGTCGTCCATGGAGACCCTGCTGAACTCCATGGGTGAATGCTTGCACACGGCGATGGACTAGTTGAGCGCTCAGGATGACGTTCTTCTGTGGTTGATGAACCGCGAGGACCGACTGGTTAGGTTGCTGGAGCGGATGGAGGCTCGGGAAGTCGAGCGAGAGTGCTAGAGGGCTGAGTGTCAGAGGTTCGAGCGCTAGAGGGATAGTGACGCAGACTAACCTCATGTACCCTACACCTTTTTTTTCTTGTCTTACCTGTAATCCAAGAGAGTTATCAATAATACCAATTATCTTTTGCAAGAAATGTCACCTATGGATTATGCTTCCAAGAATGTTTGCGAGTATGCGAGTAAGGTGCGAGGTAGTGATACGGAGGGGGTATTCGCGTCATGGCAGGAATGTCGGATATCGGCATAAGCTGGATCACTATAGCAGTTGCTGGTTGGTGATACCAGATAGCCTGTGGTTCCCTCCCCCCATTGGTCAGTCTTACCTCCATGCGATGCGGCGTTTTAGCCGGATCGCAGGTAGCGGTGTCTGGCTCTCTGAGTCGGGTGCTGTGCGGCCGAAACTCCTTTGTTCCATGGATGTTTGCTACGTCTGGGTCACCGTGTCTCGCAAGCGGCTACTAGCTAATTTACCTGGCAACCGATCGTTTCCCCACATGACGTCTCATCTAGCGTTGGCCCTCATACTAGCGTCTAGCTGCCTAAGCTGGGCGATGTGCGTGGGCGGGCCTCTTTCATTCCTACGGGGAATGTTTAGCGTCCTGATGTTAGACGTATCCGAGGTGCCAACTACCCATGGGCAGCTGTGTCCCATAAGCGGCAGTCGGCTGATTGACCTGGCTTGCTTATTTACCTACACACTTATTCGCGCGTTAGTTTTCGAAGGTGGGGAGGAAGTGTCATTTCCTCCCCTTATCTATGAACACAAGTGGTGATGTGTGTGAAGGTGTTGGGACATTCCCTTGTGGCCCTTCATCCCGTGTCCTGCCACATTGGTTCTATAAAGGTGGCAGGTGCCAAGTCTATTCGCCGATGTTTTAGGAATAGTGGCACGTAGGAGGTAAGGGGATTTTTCAAGTGGCCACTTGTGATGGAGTCCGCGCAAGGTGGCTGTTCCGACCCAATAATGCTATTCGAACCTGTAAGGGAATGAATGGTGGCTCACCTCACAACAAAAGGGAACCGCTGGACATTCACACGGGTGTATTTGGAAACGTGGTTCCTTTGTTCAACGGAAGCGACCTTAAGGCGATAAAGACAGGTCGAGAGGAGAGATCCGAAAGCTGTCCTTCTGCCCATAGTTATGCTGATTCTTCCTCACAAGTTTACTCTAGGGGTACGGCAATAACAGATAGAATAGTGTGGGTTTCGGAAACGTGGGCATCGGAACCCGGGGGTGGAAGCGACTTTCAGCGGGATGCCAAGCCCAATGCTGCTGAGGATGCAGCTGCCAGCAAGTCTTTTGTGCGGGATGCCAAGCCCTGTCTTGATGACTTAGTTGGGATGTTAAGCCCTAAGACAAGAGAAAAAGGGAGAAGTGGGTGTCGGCAAATGGGTTTCGACACCTGGTTGTATTGGCGGACTTCGATGTGTTGCCAAACCTTGCCAAAACAGGTTGGGCGGTTGGGTTTTCACTGTAGAAACTTGGATGTAGTCGGTATCACTCTTTGGGTCGGTAGTTCGTCCCAGAGGTCTAGATAGCACTTCTTGAGCTGGATGCACCACCTGCTGTTGCAAACTGTTCTCACCGCTGGCCGTTAATGCGGTTGTCGGGTATGTCAGACGTGGCTGTCAGTGAAAGGCTAGTTGGACAGTGGAGTGTGTAAGGCATTGGGGCAACAAGCTGTGAACGAGGGCTAGGTCATTTTTCGGCATCCTGGTGTTTCTTTCAACGGATGGTGACCTGATCGTTTAGTGGTTTCGAGACTGAGGGGCACAGATAATTTTCGACAAATTAGGACTTGGAAAACATGCCAACTCTTGGGTGGAAGTTTGGCTAGCTCTGTTGACTTTCTTCCTTTCTAGTACCGACATGGCAGGATGACTGGAAGGATGGACCTGCCTATCATGCGTGCATAGTGCGACATATCAGTCATAGGAGGGGATTCACTGAGTAAAGGAGCATACCTATCAGGAGTAAACCTCTCGATTAGTCAGCGGAGAGTCGGATGAAGACGTCGGTGGCTGGCTTGTCTGAAGGCAGCAGCTGTGATGGGCCCCGGTCGAGTACGCGATGTGCTTGTCACGTACGACCGTGGGGAGCTAGCCTCTTGGTCAGCTGGTGACCGGCTTGTCTGAAGGTGGCGGCCGTGATGATCCCCGGTCGATTACGCGACGTGCTTGTTACGCACAGTCGTGGGGAGCTGGCCTCTCAGTCAGCTGGTGGCCGGCCTGCCTGAAGGCGGCGGCCATGATGAGCCCCAGTCGAGTATGCAACGTGCTTGTCATGTACGGCCGCAGGGAGCTAGCCTCTCGATTAGTTGGTGGCCAGCCTGTTTGAAGGTGGCGGCCATGATGAGCCTCGGTTGAGTATGCGACGTGCTTGTCAAGTACGGCCATGGGGAGCTGACCTCTCG
The DNA here is from genome assembly GCA_024699675.1 of Amphibolis antarctica. Lineage (NCBI taxonomy): Eukaryota > Viridiplantae > Streptophyta > Magnoliopsida > Alismatales > Cymodoceaceae > Amphibolis > Amphibolis antarctica. Next base: position 5,518 of record JAMKPZ010001243.1, read on the forward strand.
GTCAGCTGGTGGGAGTTGTCAAGGTCTTCTACGGATTGCTGACCCTTAAGCTGAAGGGGTGCTGGTGGATGAACCTGGCAAGAGCTACATTCGTGGTTTCTTGGTTGGGTGCCAGGTAGGTGCGCCGGCTGCCGGTTAGAGGTGGTGCTAAACCCCGGAAAGGCTCCAAAGGAGATGGTGACGAACTTGTCGTGCCCGCTTGCTTGAGGTGTCTTGCCGTCGGGCTTCGCCTGTTGCTCTGGATGCCTAGCGCATAACGAGGGGGAGGGGTAGAATGCCCCTAGTTCTACCCTTGTTGTAGGGACTGGCGACCGTGTAGATAGGAGGGGGAACCCAAGTGGAGTCTCGAACGAGGATGCAACAGGCTGTTCATGTTCGCCTGTTCGAGTGACCATGGCAGGGGAGGGGCAGAATGCCCCTAGTTCTGGCCCACGACGTTGGCCAGTATTCTCCTTGTGGAAGATGTTACCTAGATTGAGCAAGCTGGCTGTCCCGACTCCGTGATGTGGCACCCTTGTTGAGAGTTGACGGCCTCTGGATGATCGTACTGGTGACCTGTGAGATACTTGGTGTGATTGCCAAGCCTCGGCCGACTTGGTCGGGTTGCTAAGTCAGTGGCTACTAAGGACGTAGCTGCCGGCGTACTTGTGCGGGGGATGCCAAGCCCCGTTGTTGAAGGAGTGAGTTCTAGTGGGAGTTGCTCAGAAGCCATCAGGCTTGCCTCTTGACTTTGATGACCTTGCTGTCCCCTTTCCTTCTACAAACCAATCGGACGTAGTCTCTGTTTCCGAAGTTACCCCCGTAAGATGAGTGATGGTGGGGGAGGTCGGTGAAGGGTCAAACCTTCACTACTTGCTGGAGATTCTCCAAACAACCGCAACAAACCGTCTTATGGCTCTTGGTCTGGCTGTGGGTTGTCCTCCCAAGGCTCCATGCACCTAGACAAATAGTCGAAGGCGGCTGGGTTCTGGTGATCGGGTGGCGATGTGGCGGCAGCCAGCTTTGGTGTCGGGCGCTATGACCTAGAGGATGCTATGGCAGCCACAGACTGTCCCGGGTGATAGTAGTTTTCTGCCAGTATAACAATGACCTCCCCTTTCCACAGGAATTTGAGCATCCTGTGAATGGTGGAAGGTACAATGGAATTTTGGTGGAGGAAAGGGTGGCCCAGAATGAGGTTGTAGCTTGGGGGAATGTCCACCACATGTACCGGAATATCGAAGGCTGCTGGTTCGATGACGAGGGGAAGGACAATCTCACCTTTGGCTTCATGGAGAGTGTCGTTGAACCCTCTCATTACCCTGTCCGTGGGAAGCAAGTCTTGTTCTTTAATCCCCAACTTGTGTAGGACCTGTAGTGGGCACAAGTTTAGCCCTGATCCATTGTTGATCATGACCATGGGGATCCAGAGGTCCTTGTACTGTACCTGGATGTACAAGGATAGGTTGTGATCAGTCCCGGCTGGTGAGAGGTCCAAGTCCAAGAAGTAGACGAAGGACGAAATTGTTACTGTGGCCACCATCCCTTCTATGGCTCCAGGAGCGAGGCCTTGGTTCACCTTTGTTACCTGCAATGCCTTGAGAAGGGTTTCCCGGTGCTCGGTGGAGGACCGGAGTAGATCCCATAGTGAGATGTCCACCTGTATCCCCTGCAGCTAGATTGATAAGTCTGGGGGCGGTAGTGAGTGGGCAGCTGATGTTGATGAGGCACCCGCCAGTGGAGTAAGCTGACGGTCACTGGTCGATGGCTGGCCCGACACTCCTGGGATGGAGATCCCCCCATGGCGCGGCTTTGGTTGATATACCTGGCCAGACCTGGTTATAGCTGTGCATGTGGACAGCTATTGCTGGAATGGGGGGAGAGCTGGAGAGACGATTGCCTCCTTGCCCTTACGCTGCTCGAAGGAGGATGTGGTTGACTCAGTCAAAGGTGTGAACTACTGCCTCATTAGATGTGGTTGGAGCGGTGCCTGGGTCGCAATTGTTGAAGTGACTGCACTGGCTGGAGCATTGGTCGGGGGAGTGAGAGTGGCTGCAGAGACCTTGGGGACTGAAGGCGCTGTAGGGATGGTTGCTCTGACCGGGGCGACAGGTAGAGGATTACCTTGGGTCGGGTCGGGACGGCTACCCCAATGCCCAACGCTACTGATGAAGTAACCACAGGCACTACCCGCACAAAGGGTTTTCCAAAAGATAGGGGTGGCCCTTGTTGCGGTGTAGGTCGTGGAGATCTCTTCCTCCATTGGTAGTTGTGGATAGTGAGGATGGAGGATTGGAGTTGTTGGTAATATGGTCGAAGCTCCTCTAGTGTCGATAGGTTGCGGATCGGGCAGATGAGGTCGATCGGGTTCAGCCAGGTGGTTCTGACTTCTAGTGGCCATGTTGAAAGGAGGGATCGCCTTGTCCCTTGTCCACGTCTAGTTGAATACGCGGACACCGGCTGCATATGCTAGAACCCATTAAGCGGATGTCTTCTTCTGGCACCCAGGAAGACAGTGTTCACTTGGGAGTTCCCCACATGATTCAGGAAAGTCTGTTGGCTTGGCTCGAGAGATGTGGGAGGCTGTTGAAGCTCGATGGTTCCTGAGTTGATGAGACGTTGGATAGCCTGTCTCAGCGTCCAGCAGTGATTGGTTGCATGGCCAGCAGATCGGTGATACTCGCAGTACTACTGTGAGTTGTACCAGGAGGGAAGAACAGTTGGGGGTGGTCTAACCAGTGGGAGCGTGAGCAGCATCTGCGCCCTACGGAACACCTGGCTCAGTCGTTGTGAGAGTGGCATGTACTCTATTACGCGTGGCTACTACACCTATGTAGGCAGTTGGTGCAGCTGCCGCGATTGCTGTTGGACGGAGCACTGTTGGTTAGTGCCCATTTGACCCCCAATTTGCCCCTGGTTCCTTTGCTGAGAGGATCCTGGGGCTGTTGCTTGCCATTGCCATGACACCGACGGCTCTAGTGTGGCTGCCAGTGGTAGTGCTCTTGGCCTCCAAGATTGTTGATTTGGGGCCGCTCAGGTGGTGTAGATTGGTTGCTGAATCGGGGTGATGGCCGGCGGACGATATTCCTGGGTTGGAGTATACACTTGCTGTGGCTGATATGGCGGGGGCGCGGTTGCCACGACCGTCATGGGAGACGACCATGCGTTGTCGTTCCTTCAGATGCCGCGATTGTTGCCCGTGTTGTCGCCTGTGGCCGGCGGCCTGGGGCAGATATTTCCTCCAGTGTTGGCCCCAAAAGGAAAGGCTGAAAATCTTCCTAACTTCAGAAATCCCTCCAGGCGGCTGTTGGCCTTGATCAGCTCGAAGAACGTGGTGTATGACTAAATGCATAGGAGCGTTGCCAGTGATGGCTGAGCGCCCTGTACAATCATGTCCAAGGAGTCTTCCTTGGCCAGTTTGTCCCAGATTTGAGATGCCAGGGCCCTCCATCTGGCAACGTAGCCACTAAACGACTCATTTTCACATTGGCAGAGGCTGCGGTGGTCCTCCAACTTGGGTGCCAAGTCCAAGTTGTACGCATACTATTCTTGGAACATGTACGCTAGCTGCTCCTAGGTGTAGATCTTTGTCAAGTCCAAGGACATGTACCATGACAGTGCAAGTCCTTAGAGAGATTTTTGGAATAGCTGGACGAGGAGCTTCTCCTCGTGTTGCAGCGCTGCCATGTCTCCGTAGTAGGCCTAGAGGTGTGCACGGTGGTCACCATGCCCATTGTATTTGATCAGTTCGAGCATCTTAAAGTCAGGAGGGAGCATCACCTCTGGATAGAAATAGAGGTTCTGGAATGAACAAGAGGGTTCCGACGAGCCGAGCCTCATGTTCCGAAAGGATGCTTCTAGTTCAACTATCCTCTAGAGTAGTTGCCCCTGTATGTCTAGTATCGAGGCGGCAGTAGTGGCGGCTAGAAGAATTGACCCCCCACGAGGGTGGTGATGACGTCATATTCTTCGTTCTGTGGCATCTCTGGGACACGGACAGTTGGCCTCGGTGGGATTATCGAACTAATCCCTTGTTGTTGGTAACGAGCCAACTGGTGAGCCAAGAGAGTCTACTCAAATTGTCCCAACCGGGGTGGCTGGAAGGCATTGGCCCCTTCTATGCCCTCTATGTTTGAGGGTGGTTGGTAGGATGGGCTAGTGTTCCGTGTGGGAACTGGCCTGTCACCTTCAGTTCCAACAGGTGGTGGGTCGAGAACCACGGATAGCGGCATAGAGGCTACCGTAGTGACAGAAGGTGAAGATCCAGACGTTGCAGCGAAACCAATGGCCATTGCTCTTGCTTGTGAGCGGGTCTGGATAGGGGGAGCCAGTGGGGTTCAAAACTGCAGAGCTTTGCGAGAAGAATCTACTAGGAGAAGCAAAGAAGGGTGATTTAGTTCAATGCATTTGAAAGTGGCTTCGCTTAGCAAATGTGATAGGTACTCTAAAAGTCCTAGCGGGAAACAAAAGATTGACTGTAAAAGAGCTGTATGAGCGAGAGTTTGAGTCACTTAACCGACAAAACGCAGTGAGTCTTCCCAGCGGAGTTGCCAAAAATCTATACCCTCTCTTTCATCCGGCTATCACCTAGAAGCTCATGGGGTTCTGCCGGCTCTACCGGTGAATGAGCCGAGGTATAGAGAATTGAAAGGTGTTTGTGTGAGCGCATCGCCACGCAGGGCAGATGACTCGTTAAACAGAGTCACCACCTTATTTTTGCGTAGAAAATAAGGAAATCCAGATGGGGAAGTGTCCTTCCACCACTGAAACGATAAAAATCGTAGGAATGACATAAAATCATGTAACGCTATGCGAAACATGAGAGAACTGGATATAGGACTCAGGGTACTATTGGGGAAGGTGTTAGGCACCCCCAGACAGCCCGGGTAATCTCGGCCTCTCTTCGGCTCTAAAACGGAAAATCACGACATTCAGCTCGGCCAAACCTAGCCTCATCCTGGAAGATTTTCTAGGGGATCGGTGGAGCAGCTTCGCTTCCCCCGGCAATTGGGAACCATCGGGGTGTACATGCTCGTACACTCGGATGGCCGGCGTCGACAATGATGCATGTTGACGACCTCATCCCGGAAGCCTTTCCGGGGCATTGTGACGGTAGCTTTGCTCCTCCTGGTAAAAAGGAACCGTCAGGGTGTACATGCTCATGCACCTAGATGGCTAGCGTCAGCAATGATACATGCCGACGGCCTCATCCCGGAAGCCTTTCCAGGGTATCGGGAGGGTAGCTTTGCTCCTCCCGGTAAAAGGGAACCGTTGGGGTGTACACGCTCTTGCACCCAGACGGCTAGCATCGACAATGGTGCATGCTGACGGCCTCATCCCGAAAGCTTTTCTGGGGCATCAGGAGGGCAACTTTGCTCCTCCCAGTAAAGGGGAACCGTCGGGCTGTACATACTCATACACCCAAACGACCAGCGTCAGCAAGGATTTGTGCCGACGGCCTCATCTTGGAAGTCTTTCCGAGGCATCGAGAGGGTAGCTTTGCCTCTCCCGGTGAGATAAGCGAGAAACAGATTAAAACGCGAATATAGACATCGTGGCCCCTACAACGGACTTCTGGCTGAAAAGCCAGAGGTTTGGTGGGTCTACTCGTCGGCCTACCGGACATCTGGGTCTGGGATTGAATGTTCACCTGGTTTGCCACCTCAACCTCCAGGTGTAGAGAATTCTACACCTAGTCTCAAGAGATGGGAGAGGCAAACACCTTCGAGGAGATAGCCGTCTCTAAGTGGAGACGATGCGTCTGATGGTGGCTAGTCATTTCAAAGGAAAAGGACAAGGGAAAACTCAACGATGCATTCGTAGAACACGAGTTTCCATGTAAAAAGACCCGATGAAAGGGTCATGATCGAACTGATTTCGACCGTACCAGGTGGATTCACCTGGCCGGGAGGGAGGCTGCTAGTACCTTCAGAAGTGTATCCGAAGGAATGACACCCAGGCATGTCCTCCGACCTTTCCCCTTGCGTGGGGAAGGTTCAGTACTGTCGGGGCTCGAGAAAACGAGGCTAAATCATACGTATGACGGTAGAGGAAGAGGAAGGTTACCTGGAGGGAGTCGGCAGCGGCGGTCGAATGTCCTCACTCTAGTGCGGTGAGAGGGCGTCAAGGCTCCGAGTAGCTCTCCTCCTTTAGAATATCGAAGAAACCGTCCTTTGAAATGGAGCGGAAGGTCCCATATTTCTTTTGGGATAACCCTTACCTTTTTAAGCAATGTCCTAACCAGATAGTGAGGAGATGTATCCCAAAAACTGAAACTCAATAAGTGTTATCATTTTGTCATGAGCAACCTAGTGGAGGACATTTTAGAGCTAAAAAGATAGCATTAAAGGTGCTTCACAGTGGTCTCTATTGGCCGACTTTGTTCAAAGATGCTTATGAATATTGTAAAAGATGTGTTTGATGCCAAAAAGTAGGTAGAATTGTAAAAAGGAATATGATACCATTAAATCTAATCCAAGAAGTAGAAGACTTTGATGTATGGGGTATGGATTTCATGGGAGTTCTAATGGTTATATTTATATCCTCTTCGCAATAGAATATGTAACTAAATGGATAGAGGAAAAAACTAGCCGGCCCGCCGTCGTCAATTTGATAAGAAAAACCCGGTCGCCGGCTCCCCCAAACCCCGAGCATGGCACGAACATTATCTCTGTATCGACACCCCACGACTCACCCATCAGTCCGCACAAGTTCTCGAGGAAATAGTTATACGCAAAGTTCTTTTAAAATGCATTGGATATTATTTATGATGGGGAGTACAAACAGACACACGAGACTATTCCTCGTCTAAAGACCCTTGGGACTCGAGCCTCTGGGGCTCGAACCTTCGAGGGTCGGATCTCTGACACTCCCACCTTCGCTGCTCCCGGGCCTGCTCCCAGCACTCTATCCGCTCCACCAGGTGGATCAACCAGTCCTCACGGCTCAATAACTGGATGAGGACTTCGTCCCGAGCATGGAGACGATCCATGCTCCACGCAAGTCCCTGACAAAATTGAGCTCTGAAGAAGTTCTGCCGGCAGAACGAGAAGCAGAAGCAGTGGGCCAGTGCCCGGTTGACTGCCCGCCGGACAATGAGCTGGTCCGCTTTGAGGCAAGCCTCTCGTACCGGCCCAGGTGGACCGAGGTAATGGGCCGCATCTGGAGTGGGACTCTCGACCGGTCCCTGATGGAGATATTGAGGAAGTGGGCCCGTTCCACCATCGCCTCCCCGCAGAGCAACTAGCTGGGGGTTCGTCGGCCTGGGATGATCACGCCACGCATCTGGCACCGAACTGCCGCCACCCAGTTCACTAGGAAATCCGTTACCACCGTGAAAGTCGCGAGGTAAGTCGCCACACTGATCTTGTCCCAATGCCCCCTTCATCAGGATCGTGTTGTTAAGAACGAAGGAGACGAGGTGGGCAACAGGGTTCATGTCCCAAGCCTTGACAACCCGTTGATGAGAATTGGCTTCCGCGGCAACTACCGCATTGATGTCACTGATGCTCCAAGGAAAGCTCAACAGGGAGGAGAAGATGTCTAGGCTAGTAAAGCGGACGCCCAACACCTCGAACAGGAGTCCATCGGAGAATTCCACCGGCCCTGACTAAAGGCTCAGAACGAGTTGCGACTCCACCTTCGATAGGTTGGAGTACATCTTGGCCACCAAGCCGGGGACGGTCTCGACCTGACGGAAGTCCCGGAAGAAAGGAAGCAAGCCCTGCCTGGCAAATAGCTGCTCCACCTCTGGTAGCTGGTCGAAGTTTGTCGGCCTACCGTATAAAATCGTCTTTACGGCCAGGTGGCTGTCAGCGGAGGATGCCAACTCCTGGTCAGTTTTGGGGGGAGCCACGCCATCGGCTGCCACCTCCTCGGAACCAATCGGAGTCTGATACCAAGGGAGCGCCAGTCAGACCGACTCCGCGTCCGACACAGCATCATCAGAGATCTCGACAGCCCCGATGGAGTCCCGGCAAGGCGTTGTTGCCGACCCACCGTCATCTTACGGCGCATCTGGCACCGCGAACTCTAGGGAGGGGCCTCCATCGATGCCTCGCCTTTTGCCCTGCCCGTCGGTACCCGAGAGCTGGAGGCACCATGGTCTCATCACCGTTCTTCCAAACACGATTGGGACATGGCCTCGGCCAAAGACGCATCGCAGCCGTGGTCCGCAAGTTCGAAGAAGACAGACAAATGGGCCAACTCGGCCCGGTTAGGACACACGAGTTGTTCCGCTGGCAAGCTTCTCAGCGTGCACGGTAAGAGATCGAGCCATTGCTGCACGGCCCTAGAAGCTGGTCACCAGACGTGCCCCGTGTTGTTCTTTGTGCGAGGCATGATGATGGTGAAAGAGTGAAATCAAGGCAAGAAAGACGGAAGAAAGTCGAGGAGAAGAGCTCAAGTGGAGAATGAGATCGAGAAGAGGAGATGAAGAAATTTCGAATGACTTCACCCCCCTATTTATAGGAAATTTGCCACTTGGAATCCGGCTAGCTGAGGCGGCAACCGATTCAAAAACCGGTTGCACAAAAATCAAGAAAGTTGAAATGATTCCTGACAACTTTGAAAAGGGTACGGTCATGGCACCGAAACCGATAAAGTTGCATGGAAACCGAAAAAGGTGAACGAAAATCAAGAAAGCTGCAGCAAGCACGTGAAACATTCACATCACCAACAGGCTTCCGGCTAACTCGAGGTGACAACCAGTTAAAAAACCGGTTGCACAAAAATCGAGAAAGCTAAAATGATTCCTGACAACTTTGAAAAGGTACAGTTATTGCACCGGAACCGATAAAGTTGCACGGAAACTGAAAAGGTAAACAAAAATCAAGAAAGCTACAGCAAGCACGTGAAAGCATTCACATCCCTAGCTGGTGGCCGACTCCGGTGAGGCGGCAATCGCGTAAACAGCCGGCCAGAAAGTAACATCACAAAAGTATGGTGCGACTATTGGCTGCCTCGACAGCTTTCGGAAAAGAAGCATGTGAAGTTTTCACATCACATCCCGGTTGCCGGCTCCCACAAGGTGGTTGCCGGCTCCCACAAGGTGGTTGCCGCATAACTGGTCGGCTAAGAGCTAAGACATGGGGGAAGTACAACGCAACGCCGACATAGCCTTCAGACACGGTACGCAAACGCTTTCCACCTCGTTACCCGGTCGCTGGCACCCACAAGGTGGTTGCCGTGCAGCCAACCGGCTAACACTATGGCATCCCTCGGTTAAGTGACTGAGAGTGTAAGTCTGACTCCCTTTCATGACCAGCGATAGACGACTCACGAAGTATGAAGCCTCGCATGGCTTACCACTCATGCATGGGGGGTCGTTCAACCCTAGAACGTTGGTTTCCTTCCACCAAGGTCATACAACCTCGCCTAGGGAGGGGCATTTTGTTGACCCCCATGCTTGAACAAAAGAGCTGGGGAAGCAGCTGGCTAGCCGCCGGCAGGCTGGTTCAAGGAACCGGTCACCGGCTCCCCACAACCCCCATTGACGCAAATGGGTGGGGGAAGTTGTCGGCTGGCCGCCGGTAGGCCGGTTCAAGGAACTGGTCGCCGACTTCCCCGCATCCCCCATTGGCGCCAAGGGGTGGGGGAAGCAGCCGGTTGGCCACCGGCAGGCCGGTTCAAGGAACTGGTTGTCGGCTTCCCTGAAACCCCCATTGGCGCAAAGGGGTGGGGGAAGCAGCCGGCTTCCCCGCAACCTCCATTGGCGCAAAGGGGTGGGGGAAGCAGTTGGCTACCCTGCAACCCCCATTGGCGCAAAGGGGTGGGGGAAGCAGTTGGCTACCCTGCAACCCCCATTGGCGCAAAGGGGTGGGGGAAGCAGTCGGCTAGCCATCGACAGGCCGGTTCAAGGAACCGGCAGCTGGCTCCTCAAAAACCCATTTTGGCCAATATGTTCCCCTTTCGTGAGGTAGCCGGATAGAACTAACTGGCATCCGCCTGCCATGTAACGGCTATCAGGTAACTACCCAGAAAGGAAAGGCAAATCAATCAGGGAAATATGACGAGATTTAATCACTTAAATCTCACAATCAGTCAATTATGCGATCTGCGTAATCAAATCGAGACATACGCCACCTTCCATCTTTGGGTCCCCCCCAAAGAAGGAAGGTGACCCATTATAAAAGAAGGGCTACCCCCTCCCAAAAATCCAAGGTTCCACCTCTTGGAGAAACCATCCAAGGTGCCAGATCCTCTAGTTGCAATTCAATGTAGACTTGATTCCATTCCCATTTTGCAATGTCTTGTACCCTCCAAATTTCAAATTTCATGTCAACATCCCACCATCAAATTAAACTTAGAGATTTAGGTTCTCCATTAGTTCCCCAAAATATAGCCAACTCGACTGAATCATAAAATGAAATTTCCTGTACTCCCATAGGGTATGGGACAGGTAAGAGCTTCATTGATTCATCTTCAATATTGATAGCAATAATTGTAAGTTCATTAATGTATTGAGGTGTATAGCTTGTCATAAAGTAAATGATTCCATCAATAATCACATGATTCCTATTATTTGTTGGTCTTCCTCCAAAATACACTTTTCTAACAAGTTTCCATTGATGTTTGTCAAAATGGTAAACCAACAAATATTGCCGATCAGTCCAAATATTTGGTTCTTCCCAACAAAATAATTTATGCATAACCCTTTTATCAATACCCTTAAATGTTAAAACTGCACTTGAACCAAGTAAAGCATGAAAACAATTCTATATTTGTAGTAGGATTCTTAATCCCAATATCAAATTTGTTAGAATTGTATTCTCCATAACGCCTGAAAACAATTAATCCACCGTTACATCCTAAAATATTGTGAACTCCTTCTAGTGATGTAGGTGGAATTCCTACTTCGGAATCAATTCCATGATACATATATTTTCCTGGAAGTGCATCATACCAAATCACTCCACTAATTGTATTTCTCATCTTGTATGCTTGACGTGAACAAAAGTAATGCTCTGAAAAAAATGCCCGAACACTCTTGCTCACACAACTTAATTTGCACAACTCTCTTATTGGCAAATGACTTAAAACCTTGCACAAGACATCTATGGGAATCTCCATCACTCACTAAAATTCATTTGGCATAAATGTGCAATATACGAGTATTAAAATGATTAAAACTAACTACACAATAATTCCTAAAAATTCTACCAATTGTAGTTTACCCTCAAACTAAATTTAGTTCGAGGGTAACGGTGTTTACCCTCAGAGTACCTCATGGGTATACCCATAATCCATTAATTAACTTCGGATATCTTCATCTGACCGTCCGATTACACATGGCTGAAATAGTTGCATTTGCTACTGAAATGGTTGAAGTTGAAGCCCTTTAGAAAGTAGCAGAGGTAAAAATTAAAGAAGAACCATGGGAGTCTGATTTCAGACAATTCAGTGAGATGATGGTCGGCCCTTTAGAACCACAGGGGGTTGAGAAAATAATTGAGGAAGATCAACCTCAAAAGGACAGTGAAGATCAAGAAGAAGAAAAAGAAGAAGAAGAAGAAACAGAAACAATGGGAGTGGAAGAAGAACCACAGCAATACCAACAACAACAAGAGCAACAACAAGAGGAGCATCTCCCAACAGTTGGACAGGAGGAGGAAGATATAGAAAGCAGTGATGATGAACTCACCCTAAGTGAGTATATTCATCAACATAGGAAGACACTTCTTCCTTCCAAAGATAAGGAAACTCCTCATGCTGAAGAAGCTGAGGTTCATATGGAGATTCAGGTACACTTAGGGTTTTATTGTTTGAATTTAAATTTCCCCCTTTTAGTAATTAAAGTTTTCAATTTTAATTTGTGTTTAATTATTAATTTCAAGAGGAAGAACCTACTATTGGAACAATTGTTCCATTTTCGAACCTTCAAGACAATGAAGGGATAAATCAGACCATCCATGAAGTAATTCAATTTGCTTTAGAAGAGGGTCAGGTACTATTTAAAGTTCATTCCTTCTAGTTCTGCATTTTTTTTTAGTTTATAAATTTTCTATATTTTTTTAGTTTTTAACTTTCTTTTTTTTATGTTTTTGAATATTGTAGCATGCCCTTATAGAGGAGATTAGCTCCTCTGAAGAAGAAGAGCAAGAGGGAGGGACTACTATCAGTCCTCTAGCCTCAAGTCCAATTGACTTCAGTGTAGGGCAGACTGAAATTTCTACCGAGCATCCAACAAAATCTGGTGGAGTGGAGGATAGAGCATTAGTGGTGTACTCTCCACCCATTGAACCAAATACAACCATTATAGAAGCTTCAACTCCATCCTCCTCACCATATGCAGAGCTAGCCTAGCATACAAGCACAAATCTAGTGATTTTCAGGAATGTTGAGGCTAGGGATAAGTTCCAAAATATTAGGGATTTTGATATTCTTTTTAGTAGGACACTAAACATCGATTTCATGGATGAAATCAACGATTTGCTAGAATTTAAAGGACTGCTACAAGTTATCCCAAGGTCAGGTAATAATTTTAAAGCTAAAAATTTAGTACTGACCTTTTATTCAAATTTGCATGAGGAAGATGGGATTTTTGTAACTAATGTGACTAAAGTACATATTTACTTAACACCTAAATTTGTGTATGAGAGCCTACAATTAAGAAATGAGGGAGTAGAGATTTTAGAATCCTCTACAATGGCAGAATGGTTAGAACAAGAGATCAAAAATTGCATGGCCATTAACCCTTGAATAAATTTGTTTAATAGGCTGAAGTACATGAATGGAAAGGCTCATATGGTTGCATTAATATTAATTAGAACAATCTACCAGAGGTTTGGACATGATGTAGAATTGTCCATCTTTGTGAAAATTGCAACCTATGTAGTTTTAAATAAGATTTAGGTGAACTGGTATAAGGTCTTTATCTCCAAGATCACAAGTATAAAGAAGAAACTATTTTATGGTGATCTTATCTATCAGTTGGTGTTAAGTTCCTCAGATATATCAGCTTGGGCAGTCAAGAAGTTAAAATCTAGAGTGTTAACTGCCAAAGATTTGAAGCAATTTTCCATAGAAGATAACTTGGCACCTCAGATCCATAGTGAGCCATCCACTTCCCAATAGAGAGGATCAGCCTCTATGTCAGACAAGATGGACATTGTGTTAGAACAATTAGCTACTCTGAAAGAAGAAGTCACAACCTTGAAATCCAGACTTCCAGAGCAATAACTTATACTTTTCTCTTCTTGTTGTTACATGTAATTAAACATTTGGAGAGACAACCCTCCTATGATGTACAAACTTTAATTTTTCAATGATATATGTTTTAGACTTTTGATTCTGTGTATTTCAATTTTGTATGTATTTAAACTTTATATGTCCTTAATTGTTGTATGTTCTGAATTTGAACAAATTTTATGGTTTTTAATCCCTTTCAAAAAATTTTCATTTAACAATTTGATGGTCAAATATCCATAACCATGTTCAAATTAAACCATTTCAGTGAATTTAATTTTTATGAACACTTTTTTTTATAATCATGTATGTTCTGTGGGTTGCAGTCTTTTAAAATTTTCCATCATTAAGCAATCCACCAATTTGCATTTATCTTTAAAAATCATTCCTTAATCATTTGAATTATGAAATAACCTTTTAATCTCACTCAGATGATTAATATTATGTAATTTTTGGTAAACCCTATGCACAAAAATTACATTCCCCAACAAACAAAACCATATTTGGTTCACAGGGTAATAACCCTCGTGATAGCTTGTGTGTAAACTAGATAACCCTCAAACTTATGTGAGGTTTATCCTCACAATTGCTTCACTTTTTATATATTTATTATTATTATTATAATTATTATGCAATTCGAGAGTAAACAGGATAACCCTCAAACTTACTCCGAGGGTAAACAGGATAACCCTCGACGTGACTTAAAATAAAACACAATAGCTAGCAATTTGAATAATTATTTTATACCTTACAACTTAATTCAATAAACTGTGTAAATTTAGATACTTCTCTTTTCTCTTTCGTTATGTGTATATATTTTTGTTTTTTTTTTAATATATTTTTTATTATATATTATATATTATATATATTTATTTTTTTATATATATATATATCCTTTTTTTCTTTTTCTATTAGTATTCTTTTACTCTCCTTCTAAATCGATAGACTCCACCTCTTTCCTTTCTGAAAATTTTAGAAAATGTTTTAATCTTTGACATTAACTTTAAAAATTTCATGACTACGAGAATCCTCCAAATCAACTACTCCATATGGATAAACATGTTTAATAACAAATGGACCAGTCCATCTGGACTTCAATTTCCTTGGAAAAGAGTGTAGTCATGAATTATATAATAAAAATTCTTATCCTTTTTCAAATATTCTGTATAAAATTCTTTTATCATGCAATGCTTTCATCCTTTCTTTAGCTATATTTGAACTTTCATAGGCCATATTCCTTAATTCCTCTAACTCCACTAATTCTACTTGTCTATTATTACCTGCTATTTTTATACTTAAATTCAATTACTTAAGTGCCCATAATGCTTTATGTTCTAATTCGACAGGTAAATGACAAGCCTTTCCATATATTAATTTATATGGAGTTGTCCCTAATATTGTTTTATAAGCTATTCTATATGCCCAAAGAGAATCATCTAGCTTATCTGACTAATCTCTCCTAGTAGTGTTTACTACCTTTTCTAAAATTCCTTTAATTTGTTTGTTAGCACTTTCAACTTGTCCACTAGTTTGTGGATGGTAAGGGGTAGCTAACTTATGTAATACTTTATATCTTTTCAATAATTTCTCAAAGTTTTTGTTACAAAAGTGAGTTCCCTATCACTGATAATTGCTCTTGGAATACCAAATCAAGACATTATATTGGATTTTAAAAATCTCATTACTATTAAGAGTCACTAGTTTTAGTAGGAATTGCCTCTATCCATTTGGTTACATATTCTACTGCCAAGAGGATATAAACAAAACTATTTGAATTTGGAAAAGGTCCCATGAAATCTATACCCTAGACATAAAAAACTTCTACTTCTTGGATAGGATTTAATGGCATCATATTTTGTTTTGTAATTCTACCTACTTTTTGGCATTAAACACATTTTTCACAATATTCATATGCATCTTTAAACAATGTTGGCCAATATAGGCCACTATGAAGTACTTTTAATGTAGTCTTTTTAGCTCCAAAGTGTCCTCCAATGAGTTGATCATGACAAAATGGCAACATTGATTGAGTTTCTATTTCTGGGATACATCTTCTTACAATCTGATTAGGGCATTGCTTAAACAGGTAAGGATCATCCCAAAAGAAGTATTTAACCCTCAAAAAGAATATTTTCTTGTCTAAACTGGACCAATCATGAGGTACTAAACCCGTAGCCAAATAATTAACTATATCAGCATACCATGGGCAGGGATTTAGCATAAACAATTGCTCATTTGGAAATGTGTCATCTATTGGCAGATTAGACAGAAATGAAGCATCTAACCTAGACATATGATTTGCTACAGTATTTTCACAATATTTCTTATCCTTAATTTCTAAATCAAACTCTTGCAATAACAAAATCCATCTTATAAGCCTTGGTTTAGCATCTTATTTAGCTAACAAATACTTAAGTGCTAAATGATTAGTGTAAATGATAGTGTGATTGCCTATTAGATAAGATCTAAAGTTTTCTAAGGCAAATACTACTGTTAGAAATTATTTTTTAGTTACACTATAATTAATTTGTGTTTCGTTCAATGTCTTACTAGCATAATAAATTACTCTTGATAGTTTGTCTAATTTCTGACCTAGGACTGCACCTAAAGCATAGTTTGATGCATCACACATTAATTCAAAAGGTTGAGACCAATTGGGTGCATAAACTATAGGTGAAGTGGTCAAGGCTTCTTTTAGAAAATTAAAACCTTTCATGCATTCCTCATTAAAATCAAATTGTGCATCTTTAATTAACAATTGAGTTAAGGGTTGAGCAATTTTACTAAATTTTTTAATAAATCTTCTATAAAAAATAGCATGTCCTAAAAATGCTCTTTTATCTTTAACTGTTCTGGGAATAGGTAAATTAGATATTAATTCCACTTTCGCTTTATCAACTTTTATACCTTCAACAAAAATAATGTGCTAAAACTATTCCTTGTTTAACCATAAAATGACATTTTTCCCAATTTAATACTAACTTTTTCCATTCACATCTCTCTAGCACTTTTTGTAAATTACTTAAACAATTTTCAAATGAGTTTCCATATATAGAAAAATCGTCTACAAACACTTCTAAAAATTCTTTTATAAAATCCGTGAAGATGCTTGTCATACATCTTTTAAATGTAGCAGGTGCATTGCATAACCCAAAAGGCATACGACTAAAGGCAAATATTCCAAAAGGACATGTGAAAGTTGTTTCCTCTTGATCCTCAAGTGAAACAGGGATTTGATTATAACCTGAATAGCCATCTAAGAAACAATAATAATCGTGCCCTACCAATTTTTCTAACATCTGATCTATAAAAGGTAGTGGAAAGTGATCTTTCCTAGTTGCTCCATTCTATCTTCTGTAATCGATACAAACCCTCCAACCAGTTTGAACTCTAGTTGGAACTAATTCCTTGTTGTCGTTTTCTACAACTGTTATCCTAGATTTTTTAGGTACTACCTGCACTGGACTTACCCAAGAATTATTAGATATTGGATAAATTATATCATTGTCTAACCATTTCAGAATTTCCTTTTTACCAATCGCTTTAATATTTAGATTTAATCTTCTCTGTGGTTACCTAACAGGTTGAATTTCAGATTCTAGATTAATCCTATGTTGGCAAATAGTTGAACTTATACCTTTTATGTCTAACATCTGCCATCCTATTACTCCTTTATGCTTTCTTAACACTTTTAACAGATTTTCTACTTGTATTGATGTTAAATTAGAAACAATAATGATTGGTAGATTTTCGTTTTTCTCCAAAAATGCATATTTTAGATTTTCTAGAAGTGGTTTCAGTTCAAAAAAGGATATTTTGAAATTAAAGATTTGTTATCATTTTCGTATTTTTCTTTGTTTACATCCATAATTTCAGTTTGCTCAAATATCTCCTCTTTCAACATTTCTTTAGTTGGTATTACACATCTTTCAACATGATCTAATTCCTCTATATTTAAATCCTCATTTATTTTAAAAGTTTCGATTAGATTAACTTTAAAATTTTTAAATTGAAGCTATTTAAAATTTTTCTTAACTCCACCGAAAATATTCAGTTCTAACTTCTGATCACCCGAAGCTAATTCCATCCAACCATTTCTACAACTTATGCAAGCATCGGCTATAGCTAAAAATGGCCTTCCTAAAATTATTATAGCTTGTTCTTGATTTATATTTGAAGCATTTGTTTCCATTACAGTGAAATCAATAGAGTAGAAAAATTCCATAGCCCTTACTAAAATATCTTCCACTTTTCTGAAAGGTATTCTTATGGATTTATCCACCAGCTGAATAACTGTTCTAGTAGGTTTGATATTATCCAATTTTAACTTCTCATAAATAGAACTAGGCATGACATTAATTCCACTCCTAAGTCTATTAACACTGTATTAAAATAACAATCCCCTATATAGAAAGAAATAACAGGAGTTCTTGGATCATTTAATTTTTGAGGTACAGGGTTAATTAATAGGGAGCTTACCTCTTTAGCTAAAAATGCCTTTCTTAATATTTTTTTCCTTCTATTCTTGGTACAAAGAGTTTTAAGATATTTGGGATAAGAAGGAACTTGTCTAATAATTTTCAATATTGGTATATTGACTTTAACTTGCTCAAATATTTTACTGATTTGTTCCAATTCTTGGTCCTTAACATTTCTCATTCTATGTGGAAATGGAAAGTGATTTTCATTTGTTAACTTATCTTCATTTTTAACATCTTTCTTAATAACCATATTCTCGATTTCCTCATTGTTTTCAGATTCTTTACTATTTTTAATTTCTGTATTATCCTCTAACTTAGCATCAACTTTGTTTTCTAGACTAGATTTTACCTTATTTTCCTCTTTCTTTGCAAAATTGTCATTAATTTGTTCTTATTTATCATCCTTTTTAGGACCTTCATATATTACACCAAATCTTAACATAATACTTACATCTTTTGATTCTTCTTTTGACACATTATTTGCCATAGGAGCACTAAAATCTCCTTCTAATCTAAGGGTAGCTAACACCTCGGGTGACTCTTCTATACTTTTGGAAATAGGGTCATTCACGACCTCAAGTGGTCCTACTAAACAATCCCTTACCAAATAGTCAAGTAATTCATACCCTTCTTAGATTTGATCTTTTTTCTTAAAATTTTCAACTTCTGGAGCTCTATAGAATTGATTTGATGTGAGTGTTGCACACGTGTCTATAGGTTCCTTCTAAAAATCTTCATCTTGTTTAGATAAATTAGAATTAGAATTCCTTATAAATAGGTCAATGAATCTTTGAATTTCATCTAACTTCTCCATATGATTAAATGAAGTTGAATTATATTTTTCATACTGAACTATCCCTTACCAAATATTCATCTTCCTCACTTATCTCTAATGGTTGCACATTCTCTTCTGTAAATAAAATATTTTCTAATGAATTTACCTCTTGATAATTTTTATTTTCGTTTGAATTTGCCTAATTAAAATCATCATTGTTTTCTTACTCATTAAATATTCTATTGTCTTCAATTTGTTGCATTGATTCATTAACTCTATTCAGCAGCTTTTCAAATTCTTGTGATAATATTTGATTAATATAATTCTGATCGATTCCAGCATTAATTGGTAAATTATCCTTAAGATTTGTTAAACCTGTAATAATTCTTTGAACATTTTGATCCTCTTGTAAGATTGACCAGTTTAAATAATTATCATTTTGTAATTCATTTAATCTGTTACTCTCTTCAATAGTTCACATTGATTCATCTATTTTATCCATTAATCGTTCGATTTGTAATGATATATTTGATTGATAATTTTGATTTTCATTCACATGATTATACTTTGAATAATAATTCTGCATTCTTGAATTGTCATTAAATTCCCATAAATTAGAATTGTCATTCCAAGTATAATTATTTTGAGAATTAACATTAAGTCCTTCTAAAACATGCTATGAAGAGTAATGACTAAACTCCATAGGTGAATAATCTCCTCTAACATAATTAGAATAATTATAATCCTCATAACTAGTTCCTAGAACAACCCTACAATCACTCCAATACGAGTTATATGAGTCTATTATGAAATTCAGAATTAAAAAACAAGACTCTACTCTGGAATAACAGTAAGACTATGAAATAGAATTTAATAACTATAAATATAATTAATTATATTGCAGCCCTAGCTAACACCAAAATAGTAGAGAACAACACCAATTGCAAGAAATTAAGCAATACCTGGCAATGACGCCAAAAACTTGTTTGAACTTTTTGCAATCACTTTTTTGATAATATGTGTTCAAAATATTTTAATTTCATGGTAAGTGCACGGTTTCAGATGTAGTTAGTGTGTAAGTACAAGTTTGTCCATTGGGATGGGATTAGTTTTGTTTGGTGTTTAGCTAAATTGGTGTATTCAATTAATGGAAAAACTAATTTATATTTCTTTTAAGCAATGTTACAGTTGCTTTGTTCCACTTAACCGCTACATTGCTCTTTATATACCTATTGCATTGTACCTTCCACAAAATTTTTCATTAACTTTAATTTTTTCACAACTTAGAATATTTTAATTTTAAACTCATTATTTTAGTAAATGATTTGAATTTTACACTGAAAGACTCTATCAGGTGAATTTTACATCCAAATAATTAATTCTTCTTAAATTTTAACATTATATACTTCAGTTTGCATAAAATTTGTTGTTTTGTGTAGAGAGAGCACTTAACCCTCGAGGGTTAATTCATGCATAAATGACTCAAACATAATTAACACAAAACTTAATTAACACAAACATAATTAATGACTCAAAACTTAATTCATGCATCATTAAAGTGAATAAACGTGCATAATGCTCAAAAGTATAGTTAACCTTGTAATCATCATAATTCAATGCAAAATGCAACTAAAACTCATTAAAATACATGAATTAATATCAATAAAATACATACTTTTGAGTTTGAACAAACTGAGATGAAATTTGAAATTTGGAGAGTACAGAACATTGAAAAATGTGAATGGATTCAGGTCTACATAGAATTATAGCTAGAAGATCTCAGACAACTTGACATGCCATATGAAGGAAAGATCAGAGCTTTTTGTTTAATCAATGGAGATACTTTAATTTATAGTGCATGACATAACCTATATTATTACAAGATCCAACTGTCAGATGAAGGTTGCAACGTGGAACTAATTCATCAATTAACCATGCCTGGTTCTACAGTGTGGTTGCATGATTTAATTCCTTATGCAAACACTCTGCAACTTTGTACTTAGCATTTTGTGTTTATCCATGGAGTTAGTTCATGGGTAAACAAGTTTACTAATGAAACTATTCATGGGTTATTTCAAATATTCCACTGTTGAACATGTGCAATGTTTTATGTTATTTTGAAACATCTTTGTTGTACTATGCTCAAAACTATATGATCCCCTATTGCAATTTTATATCAATTATAAAATTTCATACACCATTTACAACAATTGTGGTATTATTGAAAACAGATGCACCTATTGCATAGAAATGTGGAATGGGAGTCAAAGCTTGCATAATGATGGTACACAAGAACATTTTCTTTTATATTTAAATGTTGTATGTCAAGAGATTCATCTCATAGGTTAGTCTGAACACCTACGAAAAGAACAATTATGGCTGCCCCATAGCAAGAACAACTTAGAGAACCAACAATAGGTAGCATGTTTTATCCTAATTTAATGGATGGAACTGTCCTGCATAACACTTCCTAAATGTACTAATGATAGATTTGAATTAAATTCTAATTATATCAACCAGCTACCAAAATTTCATGGATTTGAAAAAGTAGAAGTTTATTGGTTTTTAAAAGAATTTAATAAAGTTTGTAATATGATAAAAGTACCAAACATGTCTATTGATGTAAATTGAGGTATGTGCCTTTTGCTTTAAAAGACATTGCCAAAAGATGGTTATACAGTTTACAACGAAATTCTATCACCAACTAGAATCAATTTTGTTCTGAATTTCTAGGAAAATACTACACAATGCATGTAACAATTAAAAGAAAGAATGAAATTTTTAATTGTAGACAGAAACTAGGAGAACCTTTTTGGAAATATTTTGCAAGATTTCATGATCTCCTAGTTGAATGTCCACATAATGGAGTAGAGAAAGTTACCCAAATCAGAACTATTTATGAAGAAATAGATTATCAAACAAAAACACTCTTAGAATCTTTGAGTTGAGATAGATTTATGAACCAAGGAATAGATAATGCGTGGACATTTTTAGAAGACATGGCTAAAAGAACTACACAATGAGAAAGTGTTGTTGAAGTAAGTCAAGAGCAAATTTCTGTCCCTGGGAGAGTATATATTATTGAACCATATGTTGCCTTAGAAGCTAAAATGGCTAGCTTGCTGCACAAAATTGATGAATTGCAATTTAAACAAAAAATTGAGCCTAACATGCATAAATGTACAAGTTGCTTTGCCATAAGTCATGTTGTAGAGGAATATCCTATTTTACATGAATCTAAAAAAGTTGATGCCTTGTTCTATAATCAACATAACAACTTTAATTTCAATCCTACTTATAATCCAAGGCAAAGGAACCATCCTAATTTTTCATGGAAAAACCCAGGACAACAACCAAACCAATCTATAGGATATCCTTTTATTGAACAAAATGCAATGAATAATAGTTCATTAAATTTAAATCAAAATGAACAAGTTACTAATCAAAATATTAAGAGACAATTAGCACACTTAATGCAAAGAGTAGAAACAGCCTTACAATTCAACTCTCAAATTGCTGCTCATGATCAAGCTATTAAAAGAATCGAGACACAATTGAACTAAATATCTAATTCACTTAATCTAAGAAACAAAGGTGCTCTTCCAAGTCAATCTATTCAAAATCCTCATTTACTTGATGGGCATGTAGCTTATGGAGGGGATGAGCAACACCACACAGCTCAAGCCAATAAGGCTACAGTTTGGTGGTGTCTGTTTATAAACCACA
>JAMKPZ010001244.1:0-35472 GCA_024699675.1 Amphibolis antarctica
AAAGGAATGAATGATTGACATTTGACTCTTTAGGTTGCTAATAGAAGGATTAATATATAGAGAAAAACTCATGATTTATGCTTAAATACAAGTCCAAGGGTTAAGCTGTTTACCCACAGACTTATCTGTGGGTTAAGCTATTTACCCTTGGACCATTTTGTGAGCGTTAAGGGTTTACCCACGAACTTACGCGAGGGTAAACTGGTTTACCCTCGGACTTGCATTTTTATTTTCTTTATTTTACTTAATGTTTTTACTACACTCAAATCTACAATCACACACTTTATCAACTTAGTTATGGTAATTAGATTATGTTTTTATATTTACTGTAATGTTGAATGTTGCATTCTTACTTTTACAAGTTGTTTGTATTGTATTGTGTTTCTTGCATTGTATTGTGTGTTGTGTTTTGAAATATATAAAAAGACCAAAAATATAATCATTCAACTATTAGAAGTTTCAGCCAATTTGAATTGTGCCATTTTTACATTTGAAACTCATAATTATCGCACAACCCTTGAGTAAGTTCGAGGGTAGAGACGTTTACCCACGAGCTACCTCGAGGGTTAAGTGCTTCTTCTATGCAGAATGTTAAATTTTATGCAAATTGAAGTGTAAAATGTTAAAGTTTAAGAAGAATTAAATATTTGGAAGTAAAATCCTCTGAAAAGTGTAATACAATCAGTATTTAAAGACCATCCTAGCGGTTAATTGGAATAAGGCAACCGTGACATTTCTTATAAGATATTTAATCAATTGTTTCACTTAATTGAAGTCACCAATTCTGCTAAACACTCCCCTTGAAAGAAAGCTCCCTTTGCATAAAGTACTTCTCCTATCTAAAGAATGTGCTTGAAGCATAGAGACAACTTATATCACAAACATTCATGCATAGAGATGTTCAAACATATCATAATAACTTAAAAACATTCATGCATAAAGATATTATATCATAAAAGAAATTCATGTATAGTACAACGTATATCATAACAATTCAATCATACAATTAGGTAAATGAAAGGCTTCTTTTGCCTTTTGATTTCTAAAAAACCTTGTGGGAAATGAACTCCCACTTGATTCACCAACGAAGATTTGTTTTTCCTCTCTTGACGCGCGGGATTGGGTTTCCTTCCTCTTTCCTTTAAGAACACATATATCCTTTTAGACATTCTTCCCAAAAGAATTATGCAATAACCATAAAGTCTTCAAACTACGATAGTAATCTTCAAAAATCAATTGAAAAATTACTTGAAATCACCTAAAAGTAAAGAATCTTATCCTAATGATTCGTTTTCCTCAAAAATGGTGCCTTATGAACAGCCTTCAGACATGGATCCATCTTAGGTGTGAAGGTCTACAGTGTATCATACTTGTATATAAGGGTGCCCATAAAAGGAGCTCCCTAATGAGTTTGTTATAATGAAAATTCATTTTTGTTATAACAAAAAATCTTGTCCTAGATTTTTCTATTTGAAGAGAACATGAAAATATTACAAGTAACTTAGAAAACCTCAAAATTAACTAATATAAACATCAAACATTAATATTCATCCATGAATAATTTTCAACTTTAGGTTAAGTATTGAAAATAGTGAAAGATGGATTTCAAATCAGATTTCAAATTGGTAATCTGATTTTGTTCTAGAATTGAGAGATTTCAAATCCAGTAGAAGACAAAAATCTAATTACCTAATTTTCTAACATATAATGAAATTTTAAGTAATTCTTAAAGCACATCATTCAATCATGATATAGTTATAAATTTATTGTACACCATAATTTATTAAATTGTAAAATCCCTTTTAATGTTGGTGTATTGTTACATCTTAATGCTAAATTATATCCTTCAACATCCTTAAGCAAGAGTCACTATATGCATATATTGACTTATCAATCAACTCCAAAAATCATAAGATCATTATAAATCAACCTATTTCTATGTAGGACTTAAAATCATACAAAACTATTATCCATAGAATTTCTCTTGCTAACTCTATGTAAGATACTTTCAATCATAATTTAAACAAATCATTCTTATAACTCTCTAAATATTTATTTATTTATTTATTTTTGTAATAGCTCCCCCTAAATGTGAGCCATCACACTTCCTAAATATTAATAATAATCTTCATATGTTCAACCAAAGATCCTACAAGTTCCATAATAATTTGTTTCTATTTTTAAACTAATAGCAAGCCAATACAATAAATCATGTAGAAATTAAGAATTTTGGCACCCACATTTTCTTGAGTACTTTAGAGTTAGTTTTCAAAATATTGAATTTATTTGCAACAGGTAACCATATTTTCTTTTGATTTCTTTTTAGAACAAATACATAATCACCATTATAAACTCTTCTAATAAGTCCACCACAATATGGAATATCATCAAATTTATATGAGGGTCTATATGCAAGCATGCACCTATGCATATGCTCTCTATTGTATGCATTGTTTCTAAATGCATTGCTTGATAATTGTTTGATTTTATTTTTTAGCATGATATTTTCTTCTCTCAAATCATAGCTAATACAATTAGCCTTGCTTTTCTAGTCAAGTGCATCTTTACTTTCCCTTACTAGTCTACTTATTGTGTCATGCAAAGAATCATTTTCCTATTCAAGTTCAGAAATGCATGCAGTATTGTTTTGTTTTTCTATTAAAGCTCTATTTTCCTTTCTAAGCTTTTCAATTTCAATTAAAATCCTATCATTTTCTTGTTGCAAGTTATCAACATAAGAAGTTTCGTTTTTCAACAATTTCTTTTGTTCTTTATACTTATCATGCATGGTAAAATATGCATCAATGAGCTCATCATAATCACAATTATCATTTTGATTATCAATAGAGTTTTGTGAATCAGAGTGTACCTCGTCTTCTTGTGCCATGAAGCACACATTGGTTTGATCTTCCCTTGAGATATCTGATTCATCGTCGCTTGATGAACTAAGTTCATCCCACATTACCTTCAAGGCTTTCTTGAATTTCTCCTCCTTTTTGAATCTTCGATTTTCATGTTCATTCTGTTTTTCCAATAAGGGATAATATTTCTAAACATGCCCCTTTTGATTGCAATTGAAGTATCATGGGAGATTGTCTTTTGAAGTCTTTTCATTTTTCATGTGCCTCTTAAATTTTGCGAGTTTATTAAATTTTCTTGCAAGCAGCACATCAGCATCAGTATCTAATCCACCATCACTTGAATTTACATGAAAGGCAATTTCCTTCTTCTTTCCTATTTTCTTAGCAGATTTTGCTTTTTCTTCTCTTGCAGTCTTGATTTAAACTTCATATGTAGTGAGATTTCCAATCAGCTCCTCAAGTGTGTAAGTTGAGAGATCTTTTGCTTCATCAATAGTTGTGGTTTTCTTTTCCCACTCATTAGTAAGGCTTTTCAGAACTTTTTGAACTTGTTTCTACATAGAGATTTCCCTTTAAGGCCGGTTATGATATCCCAAAATCTCGAATGCATATTAGAAATTGATTCATTTTCATGCATCTTAAACAACTCAAATTTATGCACCAATTGATTTATTTTTGACTGTTTGACTTGGGAGGTACCTTCATGGGTAATTTCCAGTAACCTCCAAGCCTCATTTGTAGTGGTGCAAGTAAACACTTTATTAAGTTGATTAGACGATAAAGCGCAAAACAAAGTGTTCATATCCTTAGTATCTAGTTGGATCAACTTCTTTTGATCCTCCGTCCACTCATTGTAAGGAGTGGTAGAGATTTCCATATCGTTGGCCACAATGTTCCACAAGTTCACTTTGCATGACTTAAGGAAAACAACTATTCTATATTTCCAATAATTGTAGTTATTACCATTAAAAAAGGGTAGTTTGCTGACACTTTGACTATTGATCATTCTGATGGTTGTATGTGTTTATGTGATTGTTAAATCAACAATAAATGACCTAGCCTCTGATACCAATTGTTAGGATCGATCATGGCCACTAAAGGGGGGGTGAATAGTAATTTTATAAATTTTCAAGAGTTTTCGTATGAATTTAATTGAGATACAAAATAAACAAAGCGTGAATGATCAAATCGATGTGGAAATGAAACTGAATAACTCACAATAAACCTAAATACGAAATTCAAAGAAAAATGGAATAGAAATAAAGTACACAGAGATTTTTAGGTAGTTCACCAATTGGCTACGTCTACCCCTAAGCTTATGAAGCTTGAGCCTAATCTAATCACTATTAAAACAATTACAAACCGAGTGTTTATGGTTGAACATCCAACCAACTACAAGGGTTTGTGGTCGCACTCTTTAACCAATCAACACAGGAGTTTGTGGTCGCACTCTTTAACCAATCAACACAGGAGTTTGTGGTCACACTCTTCAACAAACTAAGGATTTAAGTTGATTCCTGCAATCAACCAAGGATTTAAGGTCTAATCCTTCAACCAACAAGGATTTAAGGTCGAATCCTCCAACCGACCAAGGATTTAAGGTTGAATCCTCCAACCGACCAAGGATTTAAGGTCAAATCCTCCAACCGACCAAGGATTTAAGGTTGAATCCTTCAACCGACAAGAGTTTAAGGTCAAACTCTTCAATCGACAAGAGGTTAAAGTTGAACTCTTCAATCGACAATTGTTAAATCATTATACCAATTTTGGTCTGTGATATTTTTAATGTGTGTGAACTTAAAATCTAAATGAGTGACCTATACTAGTATCTAAACCTTTCATTGGCTTCAACACTTTCATCTTTAATTCCTGAAATTTCTTTAATATGCTTCTTGTAGTTTCTTCATCCCTTCATTTTCTTTTGACTTCATAACTTTGTTACTTTGACTTCATGACTTTGTTGCTTTGACTTGATTCCTTCATATCTTCTTCTTCTTCATATCAAGTTGTATGACAATATCAAAACCTATAAAGAGTGAGTTCTCAATAGGATGTGATAGGGCTGTAGAATTGGATAGATTGAAAATTGAACTAATGATGATTGAAAGAAGAAAACATTTATTTGCTACTCAGAAAGTGAAGGCTAAGTGGCTAACTGAAGGAGACAGGAATTCAAAATTTTATAATCACATGGTGAATAGGAATAAAAAAAAAATCCTTACAATTCTATGCTATCTATGGAATGCTTCAATAGATTTGTAGATGAGATAAAGGTAGTTGGTAAGTTGTATGTTCAACAACTTTTCACATCTATAGAAACTGCTAGACAATCAAATTTATTGGATAACATACCTAAGCTAGTTATAGAGGCTGAAAATGGGAAATGTGCAGAATTCTTTTTGAAGTTGAAGTAACAGAGACTATATTTGCTATGGGGAAGAAAAAGGCACTAGGGCTTAATGGGTTTTCAATTGAATTTTTTCCAACTTGTTGGCTTCACCCATAAACACACTTCTCTACCTTCATCGAAGCCATTGTTGATTGCCAAAACGTCTGGTGTGTGCAAAAAGCTTCGCTAAAAGTTACAAACGTTGCTATGATAGTAGGGTGGTGGTGAGAACCCATTAGAGTTTGTAGACATCTTGGAGTGACTGACTTGAATGAGGAACATGAGGTTGGATGTAGGAGGGCAATGTGCACATGAGAGGAAAGAAAAAAAGGAAATAAAGAAAAGAAAGAAAGGAAAAGGCTGAAAAAGAGAGAGAGAGAAAAAAAAAAGAAAAAGGAAAAAAAGAAACAAAATGAAAAGAACTTAAAACATATGTTTAAAATGAAATTTTTTGATATATTTTTTAAAAATTTAAAATTGTGTTTGGTTATGAATAATGCTTTTTTATATTTTCATAAACTTTATTTTCTACTTTCTCAATTAATTCTTGTGAGATTTTTTTAAAAGATATTAATTACATTATAAGTATAAAAATTTATAATTTACTTTGAAATCTTATAATCGATCAGGGTTTAATTATTGAGATTATAGGGAAGGAAAAAAGGAAAAAAAGAGATGGTAAAAGGTAAAAATGGTGGAAGTATTAAAAATCACAAAATCCTAATTTTTTTTAAAATTTTGTTTGCTTATGAATAACATTCCTCTTGTTTCTATCTCTTATTTTCTCACAAACTATATTTTCTATTTTCTTAAATTAATTTACGTAAAATTTTAAAAGGCATTAACTACATTAAAGGAATAAAGATTTATAATTTACTCGAAAATCTTATAGTCGATAAAATTTTTTATTATAAAGATTAAAATCTTAAGTAGAAATTTTCTTGTACCATTCATAATCTTGTTAGTTTGTGTTTTATGTTTGAATTGTAACTTGAATTTTATTGAGATGTAATTTGATAAATATAAAACTTTTAACCAAGATTCTATTAAAATGTAACTTGATATATATTAAAAAAACCTAATTTACGGGTGGTGTGCTGCAGATTTCTCTTCGTGTATCTTTTTTCCTCTTTCTCTTCTGCACATCTTCAACATTTAAATCGATTCTTCTCCCACAATCTGGTATCAGAGGTTTGGAGTTGTATTGATTGCTGCACGACGCTACATATGGAGAAAGAATCAGCTCTTAGTGTGTTCGCTTCCCCCGTCTTTTACGGCGATAATTATCAACACTGGGCCATCCGAATGCAGGCGTATTTAGAAGCTCAAGACCTTTGGGAAGCTGTTGAGGATGACATTACAGTCCCACCACTTCCCGAAAATCCAACGATGACCCAGATTAAGGTGCACAAAGAGAAGATGTGTAAATCCAAGGCCAAGGCAAGCCTATTCTCTGCAGTCTCTCCTACTGTTTTCACCAGGATTATGTCGCTTCCGTCTGCCATGGCTATATGAGACTACCTCCGTGACGAGTACGCCGACGATGATCGAATCAAAGGCATGAAGGTTTTAAACCTTATTCGTGAGTTTGAGCTCGTCCGTGTGAAGGAGTCTGATACAATCAAGGATTATTCCACTAAATTATTAGAAATCGTGAACGAGGTACATTTGCTTGGTACCCAATTTCCTGATTCATGACTGGTGGAAAAAATTCTTGTTTCAGCGTCGGAGAAGTACGAGGCCTCCATTACTACGGTGGAGAATACTCGTAGCCTCTCCACAATCTCTTTGGCGGAACTTATTAATGATTTGCAAGCACAAGAGCAATGGTGGTTGATGTGGCAAGACAACCAAGTGGAAGGTGCGTTGGTGTCGAGAGAATCAGGAGGCAGGAAAGGAAGGAAGAAATTCTATAAAAAGGCCAATAATGGACAACCAGACGGCAATCAAGGTAAACAAGCCAAGCAAAAGAGGGATTACCCTCCATGCAAGCATTGCAATTGCAAGGGCCATCCTCCATGGAAATGCTGGAGGCGACCTGATGCGAAGTGCACCAAATGTGGGCAGGACGGCCATGAGGCCGTAATCTGTAGAAGCAACCAATCGAAGAAGGATGACCCTCCAACTCAAGAGAATCAACCTGACAACAAGGAGCATCTCTTTTGTGCTAATGTGAATTCAGCCTTATTAGAAGATGATCGATGGCTCATCGACAGTGGCTGCACCAACCACATGACCTCTGATTGCTCGTTATTCCAAGACCTATCTCTTATGCCAAACTCCAAGGTTAGAATTGGTGATGGCAACTTCATTGATATTTTTGGTAGAGGCACAGCTTTACTCTCTACTATTTCTGGTTACAAAATTCTATCTGACGTATTACTAGTCCCTGACTCCCTGATATACGTCAGAACTTATTGAGTGTTGGGCAGTTAATTGAAAACAATTTTAGATTGGTATTTGAAGACTATAAATGTTGCATTTTTGACCCATCTGGAGATCCAATGTTTAAAGTACAAATGAACAAAATGAGTTTTTATTTAGTTCTAAATCAAAACTCCACAACTGCATACACTTCTACAATAGAAAATACAGGAACTTGGCATAAGCGCCTTGGCCACTGCAGTATAGACAGGATGATTAAGTTGAAGACAAATCAGTTGAGTACAGGCTTTCCATCCATCTCAGGAAGTTTGCCACTTTGCGGCACCTGTCAACTCGGCAAATTAAGTCGTAGGAGTTTTCAACCTTCCTCCTGGCGAGCGCAATTCAAGTTGCAGCTCGTTCATACAGATATTGCAGGACCAATGAGTGTGTCTTCTTTAAATGGGAGTACATACTACATAATATTTATCGATGATCTGAGTCAAATGACTTTTTTTTAAAGTCTAAGGCCGAGACTCCAGAAGTGTTTCGCAAGTTCAAGATTTGGGTGGAAAATCAATGTGGCAATAAAATTAAAACTCTACGCTCGGATAATGGCAAGGAATATACCAATAAGGAGTTTGTTGATGGGAAAATCGCAACTTTGCCTCTGATTGTCCGGTGTACCTCAACTTGTACGTGTTCCAACAACAAGCATCTTCTCAGATTGCTTATTGACAGAAACACACACACTCTCATGTTGTTCATCGTGAGTGGAATAACACAATGTGGAAGAGAAGAATGAGGAAATTTTTAAGGTTAATAGTCAAAGGTTAAAACATTTTCTAAGATATTCTGATAAGAAAGAGGTGGAAGTTGTTAACTTAGAAGAAAATTAAAAGAATACATATCTAAAAAAAAATATATAAAATAAAATAAAATAAAAACATATAACAATACAAATGTGAACAAAAATATTAAGTATATATATATAAGAAAAAGATAAGAAAAATATTTAGATTTATACAGTATATACTTTAAGCCTTAATGTGTTAGTATAATGTCGTTATTTGACTTATTAAGCTATATTGTGTTTTATCTTAGGGTACTTCATGGGTAAACTTGTTTTCCAACGAAGTTAGTTCATGGGTTAACCTATTTACCCACGAGTCGGAGTGAAAATAAAAACAAATAAAAAAAATGTGTAGAAAAGAACCTTTGGGGTTTAGCCACAAAGTTAGTTCGTGGGCTAACCTTTTTACCCATGGATCAGCCTCGTGGGTTATCATATTTGAGTCATTTAAGGTTCTATTTGCTAGAAGATGTTATTTTTAAGTTTAAGATTTAATGAAACTGAATGATGTTAATCATTTGAAGTATGATTAAGGATTATTTCATAATTTAAATGATTAAGAGGAGGGTTGTTAATGAAAAACATAATTTAGTGACTTGTTAAGTGAAATTTTTTTAAAAAGAAGACAAACCGCAAAACCATAAGCATATCAAACACACAAATTATAACTGAAGTGTTTAATTGCATACATTGTAATGTTTACATATGGGAGAGTTTTTCTCTCCAAATGTTTGAATTACAACAGAGGAATTACAATTAATGTTTAACTATCAGGAAATTTTGCCTTTAGAGTTGTAATTTCTTCTTTCAACTATCCAATTTCCTATAGTACAATGTCCACCTTGTCAGAAAAAGAGGTTGGTCCCCTCTTTTGTGAAGATGAAGACTCGTCATAAGGAATTTGAGGTGCCAAATTATCTTCCTTTGATAGTTGTTTCAGATCCTTCACAGTTAACATTCTAGATTTCAATTTCTTCATAGTTCAGGAAGATAAATTAGAAGAACTTGATACTAATTGATAAATGAGATCACCATAGAATAATTTCTTCTTGATATTAGTGATCTTTGAAATAAAAACTTTATACCAATTCACTTGAATTTGATTCAAAATTGCATAGGTTGCAAATTTAACAAACATGGACAATTCTAAATCATGTCCAAACATTTGATAAATAGATCTAATTAGAATTAAAGCAACCATATGAGCTTTACCTTTCATATACTTGAGCCTATTAAATAGATTAATCCAAGGGTTGATGGCTATGCAGTCTTTCATATCCTATTCTGACCAATCTGCCATTGTAGTAGATTCAAGAATCTCTACACTCTCATTCTTCAGGCCTAGGCTCTCATATATAAACTTAGGTGTTAAGTGTATGTCCACTTCTATCACATTGCTAATATAGACACCATCCTCTAAGTGCAAATTTGCATAAAAGATAGGTATTAAATTATCAATTCTTAAATTTCCACTTGACCTTGGGATAATCTTTAGCAATCCTTGGAAGCCTAACAACTCCTTGATTTCATCGATGAAATCAAAGTCCACTAGCTTGCTGAAAAGAACATCGTAGCCCTTGATCTGTTGGAAGAGAACATAAGCTTTCTGATTTCTGAAAAACACTAAATTGGTCTCTTCTTGTTGGGCTAGATTTGTGAATTTTGAGGAGGACGGTGTTGTTGGTGCAGAAACTCTTTCATCTTATTTGGTGGTTGAGGAGAAAACCACTATCTCTCTATTTAAATTCTGTGGAGGATCTTCAGTTTCGAAAGCCTCTTCCACTCCACTAGAATCATGTCTATAATCAACAGAAATCTCTGGCTGCTCTGAGCTTTCCTCGTATTGGCAGAGAATAAGAGGACTGTCAATAATTCCTTCTTCCCTCTCTTCTCTCTCAGAAGAGAAAATTTCTTTTGTTTGAGCATCCTGCATATGAATATAAAGAAAAGGGGTTAAGACTAGGTCGTGAACTTTATACATCTATAAAAAAAAATTGAACTGAATTGAAAGAGGAGTTATTAATTTTAAAATGTTTACTTGAACCTCTTTTAAAGCAAAAATAATTGCTTCATGGATGGTCCTATCTACTTCCCCAAGATCTTGAAATTCCACTATAGGAACAATTGCTCCTACCATAGATCTGTGTTCTTGAAAATTAAATTTAAGGATAAATGAGACATGAATATTCAAGTTAATTGAAAATTGAAATTAGTTAAATTGAAAATTTAATTCTTACTTGAACAACCACTTGATCTTCAACCTCCAAAATAGGAGAGATTTCCTTAGGAGTTGATACATATGAGGAAGAAGAAGTTTTCCTTTTGAATTGTTGAAGATATTGCCCAAGGGTGATATCTTTTTCACTCTCTTCTGCTTCTTCTTATTTTCCCTCTTCCTCAGTTTGTTGTGGTTGTTGTTGTTGTTGTTCTTCTTCTTCTTTTTGTTGTTGTTGTTGTAGTTGCACATCTTCTTTTTGTTCTACTTCTCTTTCTCCCTCCTGTGGTACTGAAGGGCCGGCTATATCTTCACTGACATAAGCAAATTCATAATCCTGTGGCTCAATCTTAACAGCCACCTTCTCTAGACTTGCAAGGTCTACCATTTCTGCTGCAATAGAGGCCTTCTCGACCATGCATTTCCTTCAATCATGTAAGTCACATTGGGCAGCAATCTTAGCCACCTCAAAACTTTTCCCAAGGGAAAGATACCTCTGAATGAAGAATTCATACTGCTTCCTTTCATCTCTATCTTTAGGGAGG
This sequence comes from Amphibolis antarctica, assembly GCA_024699675.1. Taxonomy (NCBI): domain Eukaryota; kingdom Viridiplantae; phylum Streptophyta; class Magnoliopsida; order Alismatales; family Cymodoceaceae; genus Amphibolis; species Amphibolis antarctica. The sequence goes on from JAMKPZ010001244.1 coordinate 11,228, forward strand.
CAGGAAAAAACTATATCTTTAGGGACGTCTTCATTGGTCAACTCCTTGACAATAGCAAAATACAGTGTTTTCATAAATCATAATTCTACCCTAGTATGCATAATCTCTTGAGCTAGCACATTTTTGGGCCTTATTGCACATTCTTCTTTCCATACTTGATTTTTATGCTCATCAATAGCTTGAATCACTTTAGGGGGAAAATAAGTGGATTCTTTTTGCACTTTCTCGCGAAACAAATTCAGTTGATATTTCAAATCTTTTAAAATTTTCTCTCTAGTTTTATTATGAATACGACTGCTCATATGCCAGTCCATTGAAGCTAATTTAAAGTCTTCAAACTTCAATAGCTTCATCCACTCTTCAGTGGACACAGACTTCTTCTTTTTAGTTTGCCACAGACTAGAGGTGTATGTTGTTCTTCTTAAATTAATGGGATTACCCATGGCCAAACAATAAATCTCTCTATGGAACCAAAATTTACACCTCTTATTAAAAAGTTCCTGTGTTAACTGATTTCTAGGGTGAACTATCTTCTCATGAGAGGACTCTTTCTCAATATAGCAAGATATCTTATCTTTAAGGAAAACTGGAACATCTATTAAAGCTTCCTTACCCATTCTGATGCATTCAGCTATATCTTCCTTCACAGTCCTCAGTTGTTGCTCTCATTCTATCTTTTCCATCTTCCTCTTCCCTTCATCGTGCCACATTCTAGCCATCAGGTTGAACTTCTCAAAGTTTAGCATTTTTATCTAGGCATAAGTGGAAGAAGATGTAGTTGGAGGAGCATTGGAAGTCGAAGCCATGACACTCATTCGTGGGAGAAGACAAACAGTAACAACAGGTCGTGAAACAAGTTAATCCACGAATGGGGCATTAATGGTTTTATAGGTGTAATCGGGTAATCAGTTGATTGGGTAGTATGATTCGGTATTAATTAGTGTATCACTAGTTTATCCATGAGATATCTCATTGATAAACATCTTTAGCCACGAGCTAAGTTTGTGAATAATCTTAAACGAAAATGTTTTTAGGGGATTATTGCTGCATTCATTTTAATCATATTAATACTTGAATATTGCACATTTACTTCATGAATATTAGATACATTTAGTTGACACTTTTTCTAACTAACCAATTAACTAAATGTACTATTTTTATGCAATATGAATTTTAGAAAACAATGGAGATTCCTATAGATGTCTTGTGAGAGGTTTTGACTTATCTACCAACGAGATAAATATGCGAATTAAGTTGTGTATGCAAGAGCACACATGCATTCATTTCATAGCATTATTTTTGTTCACGCCAAGCATATAAAATGAGAAATACAATTAGTAGAGTGATTTGGTATGATGCACTTCCAGGAAAATATGTTTATCATGGAATTGACTCTGAGGCAGGAATTCCACCTACATCATTAGATGGAGTTCACAATATTCTAGGTTGTGATGGTGGATTAATTATTTACAAGTCTTATGGAGAATATTTTTCTTACAGAGCTAACATTGGGATAAAAAACCTTGTTACAAACGTAGAACTGATATTCCCAAACCCAAATAAAGAGAAGCATATCTTACTTGATTCAGGTGCAGCTCTAACATTTAAGGGCACTAATAGGTCTATGCACAAATTATTTTGTTGGGAAGAACCAGCTGAGATCTGCACTAATTGGTAGTATCTGTTGGTCTATTATTTTGACAAAAACCAATGGCAATCAGTTAGAGAAGTTTATTTTGGAGGAAGACCAACAAATAATAGAAATCATGTGATCATTGATGTTACCATTTACTTCATAACTAGTTGTACACCTCAATACATTAATGAGCTCAAAATCATTGCCATCAATATTGAAGATGAATTAGTGAAGCTCTTTCCAATCCCACACCCTATGGGTGCAATGGCAATCTCATTTTACGATATAGTTGAATTAGTTGTATTTGGAGGAACTGATGGAGAACCTGCATCTCTTAGCTTAATTCGATGGTGGGATGCTAAGATGAAATTTGAAATTTGGAGAATACAGAACATTGAAAAATGGGAATGAAGTTAGGTTTTCAAAGAATTACAGTTGGAAGATCTTGGACAACCTGACATGCCATATGAAGGAAGGATCAGAACTTTCTATTTTATCAATGGAGACTCTTATTTATAGTGCATGGTATAACCTATATTATTACAAGATCCAACTATCAGATAGAGGTTTCAAAGTGGAACTTATTCATCAACTAACCATGCCTGCTTGTATAGTGTGGTTGCATGATTTAATTCCCTATGCAAATACTTGGCAATTATGCTCCTAGTATTTTTTGTTTATCAATGGAGTTAGTTCATGGGTAAACAAGTTTACCAATGAACCTACCTGTGGGTTATTTCAAAAATTCCACTGTTGAACATTTGCAATGTTTTATGTTGTTTTGAAACATCTCTGTTGTATTGTACTCAAAACTATATGAATTCTTGTTACAGTTATATATCAGTTATGAAATTTCATACATACTATAGTTATGGTATTAAACAGATGCACCTATTGCATAGCAATGTGGAATGAGAGTCAAAGCTTACATAATGATGGTACATAAGAAAATTTTCCTTTGTATTTAAATATTGTATGTCAGGTTGGTCAAGACATTCATCTCATAGGTTAGTCCAAACACTTAAGAAAAGAACAATTATGGTTGCCCTATAGCAAGAACAACCTAGAGAACCAACACTGGGTAGCATGTTTTATCCTAATCTAATGGATGAACCGTCCTGCATAACACTCCCTGAATGTGCTAATGACAAATTTGAATTAAATTCCAATTATATTAACCAGTTACCAAAATTTTATGGATTTGAAAAGAAGATGCTTACTGGTTTTTAAAAGAATTTAATGAAGTTTGTAATATGATAAAAGTACCAAACATGTCTATTGATGCCACTAAATTAAGGTATATGTCTTTTGCTTTAAAAGATGTTGCAAAAAGATGGTTATATAGTTTACAACCAAATTCTATTACCAATTGGAATCAATTTTGTTCTGAATTTCTAGGGAAATACTATCCTATGCATGTCACTATTAAAAGAAAAAATGAAATCTTAAATTGTAGACAAAAACTAGGAGAACCTTTTTGGAAATATTTTGCAAGATTTTGTGATCTTCTAGCTCAATGTCCACATCATAGAGTATAGAGAGTTACCCAAATCAGAACTATTTATGAGGGAATAGATTATCAAACAAAAACACTCCTAGAATCTTTAAGTCAAGATGGATTTTTGAACTAAGGAATAGATAATGCTTGGAAAGTTTTAGAAGACTTGGCCAAAAGAACTGCACAATGGGAAAGGGCTGTTGAAGTAAGTCAAGAGCAAATTTCTATACCTAGGGGAATGCATGTTGTTGAACCATATGTTGCCTTAGAAGCTAAATTGGCTAGCTTAATGCATAAAATTGATGAATTACAAATTAAACAAAAGACTAAACCTAACATGCCTAAATGTACAAGTTGCTTTGTCATAGGTCATGTTGTGGAGGAATGTCTTATTCTACATGAAGTTGAAGATGTTAATGCCTTATTCTATAATCAACGTAACAACTCTAATTTCAATCTTACTTATAATCCTAGCTGGAGGAACCATCCTAATTTCTCATGGAAAAACCTAGGACAACAACCAAATCAATCTGTAGGATAACCTTTTATTGAACAAAATGCAATGAACAATAATTCATTAAATCTAAATCACAATCAACAAGTTAATGATCAAAAAATTGGGAGACAATTAGCACACTTAATGCAAAGGGTAGAAATAGTATTAAAATCTAATTCTCAAATTGTTGCTCATGATCAAGCTATTAAAAGAATTGAGATACAACTGAACCAAATATCTAATTCACTCAATCTAAGAAACAAAGGTGCTCTTCCAAGTCAATCTGTCTAGAATCCCTGTTTATCTGATGGGCATGTGGCTCATGGAAGGGATGAGCAACACCACACAACTTAAGCCAATAAGGCTGTAGTTTGGTGGTGTTTGTTTATAAACCACTTGATTTTCTTGTGAGCCATTAGAACTCCACAAGAATATATATATATATATATGCACTATTTTTATTTCAATTATACTGTTTCTATGAGTGAAAAAAATCTTACACCTTTATCCTTATTCTTTACTGATGCATTGCAATTACATTCAATTCTTGTAGCATTACTCATGTATTTCGATTGACTTAGCTTGTTGAGTTTAATGCATTATTTAGCATGCATCACATTTTTAGGATAGGTATTGGGGGTGTGTTTATTATGTTCATTATGTGTCATGTTCTTCCTTGTGTATATTGAATTTTTTCATTTATATTGAGGATAACGTAAAGTTTAAGTATGGGGGTGAGGTTTAAGTATATTTAAATATGTTAAAAATTTTCAAACTTTTAAAAAAATTCTTCAGATATTTGTGATATTTTTGATTTTCGTGTTTTTAATGTCTTTTATGATTTTTATTTGAGTACAAACTTGAAGGAATGTAAGTTTTAAGTGTTGCTATTAGGATTAATGGGAAGATCCTATCATACTTGAGAGAAGAATATCCAGAGTTAATTCAAAGCAACCTATTGCCCTTAGAGGAGATGAAGTTCAAATTAAATTGTGCAATGTGTTGGGTCTTCCTATTTCATTTGAATTAATGCCTTGTTAACCTAGTTTTTCTAGAATAATTATTTTCTTTTCTCATTACCCCATTTGTGTGGAGAGATAAACCTATGCTGAATGCCACCACAAAAATGATCATTTTATGACAGTTCTTTCATTTTGGTGAGAATTATTCTAAGGTATCTCCCAGACTTCTTTGAGTTAGAGGATATATAGAGGAAGCTAGCAAGGGTATGAGCTTTAATATGCTATGGAGTTTCTTTGGGAATTAGGTTATGAAGATATAAGGTGTTATTGTTAATCAATTAAGGGTCACTCATTAGTTCTTAAAGTTGTAATGATAGTTATGTCATTTATTCTGTGTATTTATGTTTTATTAATGGAAAATAATTGTGAATAGCTTTCATATGATGTAAAAAAAAAAAAGAGAAGAAAAAGAAGTGAAAATCAGTAGAAATAAAAAAGAAGAGAAAAGTTGTGAAAAAAAAGAGAAAAAAAATCAAAAAGAAAATTAAGGAATCAATGTCAATTTGGGTAGAAAAGGGGGATATTTGAAGTCACTTGGGATGTGAAGGGTGAAGTGGAATGTTATCATATCAATAATTAAACATTTCTAGTGATGTTATATTAATTGTCTTATCCCTTGTCTACCGACCAAAGCATTTTCCAATATCTTAGGAAGGAAGGGAATATCTTAGATTACTCCTTTTGTTGGTAAGATGTGTACCTATTTTAAATGATTAAATTCCTGATTGAGAGTGGTGAAGGTGTGAATTCCTCTTGCTTGCACAAGACAGATGGTTCTTATGAATAAGTGACTTCTTGTTCACATTTTAAGGAGAGTCTATTCAATTCAAGGGCAAGGAGAGGGAGTGTTGTAAGGCTGAGCTACCTCATTCCCTTGAAATTTTCATAGCAATAGGTGATTCAGATGATCCTTTGGTTGGTTCTATTTCTTTTCTCTCTCTTTATTTCTTTTTCTTAGGACTTTGTGGGTGTGTCCATTGAAACCCTCCAAAGACACAACTCCACCACTAGGGTAACCTAGGAGTTTAAAGGCTTGCTGCACCTGCTAAGTGTAGTCGTGCTCCCTATGAAAGTGGCCTAGTATAGTTTTAGTTAATTTTATTTAGTTGTCTTTATTACTCTCATGATTTTTATAGTCTTATTTTAGTATTTTGCTAAGGGACTAGCAAAACTTAAGTATGGGGGCTTGTTCAGACTCAAAAGTATGCATTTTATAGATATTAATTCATGTATTTTATTGATTTTTAGTTGCATTTTACATTGAGTAATGATGATTGCAAGGTTAACTATACTTTTAATTATTATGCATTTTTATTCACTTTAATGATGCATGAATTAAGTTTTAAGTTGTAAATTATATATGTTGGTGATTGTTCACTGGAAAGGAAGTGATTGAATGATAATCAACAATTTGTTGGTAAATTAATTAATTCACGGAAAAAATCACAATTCATGTCTAAGTTACAGAGTTCGTGGGTAAAGTCCTTAATCAATGAACTTACTCATGGGTAAATTGGGTTAACCACGGACCTGTATATTGCTTTTTCTGTGTAATGAATTTCATTGATATAATGGTAATTACAATTATAGTGGATGATAAAATATGATGAATTATTTCTCCTGTAATATGATGTGCTTCATGAAAGCTATTTTTTGCTAAGCATTTGTAGGGAAATTTGTATAAGAGTAGAATTGAGAAATTGAATCTAGCTGATGCTCGATCATGGAGAACGTGGACAGATAAGGCAAAGAAGTGGACTTGCATGGAACGATCTTACACGTCTAGATGTACACCACATCCTTGCTAACTACTAGCTAATGAATTGCCACTCCCTCAGCCTACAAAATAGTCCCATAGCCATGAAACCCCCCCCCCCTCCTCCTCCTCCTTCATCCAGGCACCAGTCACTGACACATTCTCCATCTCCTTCATCTTCCACCTTCCACCCACTCGCTTCTTTAGAGAGGAGATTGACGACATCTTCTTCTCCTATCAACTCAGTGTATTTGATGTTCTTTTCTCTACCTAAGTGTATCCTTGAAGGAAAGACTCTTGGTGCTAGCTGCTTTGTCCTCTGTTCCTTGGTGTAATTGCGGAGTGACGCTCAAAATCTCATTTCAAGGTCGAAAGGAAGGTTCACCAACTTGATGACCTGGTGGGCTGGAAGTAAAGACAAAGAGAATGCTTAGCCTGAGCAAATTTTGAAGGGTGAAAATTGCAATGGAGCATTAGGTGTTCTTTCCTTTTCCTTTTTCCTTTTCTTTTACTTTACATTCACTTATCTTATCACATCTGCTTCGATATTGAGAGAATGATATTATGTTTGATGTAATGTTGAATGTTTATTTTTATTTTTCCAAGTTTTCGTAACGTGTTTTGGTTTATGTTTTATGTGTTGTTTGTCATATTCTGAAGATAAAAAGAACAAAAATATAAGCGAACAATTCTAAGAAGTTTCAGAAATCTTGAATCGTACTTAATTTCATCTGAAACTCACTTTTATTGCGTTTACCAACGAGAGATCTTGTGGGTAAAGATATTTACCCACGAGCCAACCTCGTGAGTTTATGCATTTTCCCTGAATTGCACTTAAATGCATGTGAATTGAAATATAGTGTTTAAGAATTAAGAAAAATTAAGTATTTGGAATTTAAACTCACTTAATAAGGTCTTTTAGTGGAAAATTCGAATCATGTACTAAAAGACTTTCCTTTTAATCCAAATATTCTAAGTGAAGAAGAAATTAAAGTTAATGAAAATTCTAGTGATTATGTGGGACAGAGCAAGTGTGACATTGCTTTAGAATTAGTTGTTCCAGTAATTGAATACACTAATTTAGCTAAGCACTAATTAGAAACAATCCCTGTGGACAAACCCATATTTGCACACTAATTACATTTGAACCTGTGCATTTGAGGTGAAATTAAAATATTTCGAACACACATTATTAAGAAAATGAATCTCAAAAAGTTTGAACACTCACACACACTTGTTACAACTCATTACAACCCTATTTTTAGGGCACATACGAAATCCTAATCTCAATGTTACAAAGGACCCTCAAAATCATCGACAATCGGCATCCAGAAGGACACATTTGGATGCTGGGACCTTCTTTTGCCTGCGTGCCTTCTTTGACCACTTGTGGTCTCCAATCGGTTTCCTGCTGGGGCGACCTGGTTGTTGGACTTCTTGGCCAGCATTCGGATGACCAGTGGGGTGAAGCTCCGACTGTTTTGCTGATCTTCACTTACTGTCCTGTCCTCACCTTTTGTAGGTCCATAGACTTAGCTTCGTAGACATAACACCATAAACTTAACACTGTAGACATAAGGCCATAGACTTAACATAGGTCCTTTGCACATCCAGATTCCCAGTACGTGACTACCGGCCTGTGACCCAGATTCTGGTTGCTCTCTAGCAGAAGCCCATCTCCACACTATAGCCTCAACACTTTGCATCTGGACTCCCGATACGCAGCTACCAGCCTATGACCCAGATTCCACCTGCTCCCTAGCAGAAGACTGTCTCCACACTACAACCTCAACAATCTCCCACTTGGAGACTGTCTTTTGGATAATCTCCCAGATTCCTGTAGCACCTGCTAAGGGTTCCACAACTAGCACCCGTCTCCATGCTTCACGTCCCTTGGAGACCAATGAGACTCATGTAGAGTCTCAACTTCTTCACCGTCATCACCTTGGTGAGCATATTTGTAGCATTCTCTGCACCCTTCACCTTCTGGAGGTTCAGGCTCTCCTCTTCAATCTGTTCTCAGATGAAATGGTATCTCTTCCTTATGTGCTTGGATCTTGAGTGGAACTTTAGGTTTTCCACCAAGTAGATGGTGGACTAGCTATTGCAGTATAGCACACTGTCGTCCTGCTGGTGGCCGAGTTCGGCTAGTAGGTTCTCCAGCCAAATCCTCTCCTTTGCTACTTCTGCAATAGCCATGTATTCTACCTCAGTGGAGGAGAGGGAAACCATGCCTTGTAGCTTGGATCTCCAACTCACAGCCATACCTCCCATGGTAAATATGTACCCTGAGGTACTTCAGAACTTATCCATGTCTCTGCCTAGATCCAAGTCGCAAAAACCTGTCATTTCCGTTGACCCCCTCCAGTAGTACAGATCAAACCTAGAGGTATCCCATAGATACCATAATATCCACTCCACGACATGCCAGTGCTTGACACCTGAATTGCTCATGAACTTGCTGACCATCTTGACGGCATGCACGATGTCCGACCAGGTGCATGTCATGACATACATGAGGTTGCCGATGGCAGCCACATATGAAATCCAGGTCATCTCCTCCCATTCCCACTCCATGCCCGGTGATCGCATTTTTGACAGCTTGAAGTGGGCTCCTAGAGGAAGATCCGTCTTCCTCTCATCTGTGATGTTGAATCTCCTAAGTACTTTCTCCAAGTACTTCTCCTGATTCAACTTTAATGTGTTGGCCATCCTGTCTTGGATGATCCGCATCCTAAGTATCTATCAAGCCTCACCCATGTCTTTCATGTCGAACTTCCAATTGAGTTGAGCCTTCAGCTTCTGGATCTCCTCCATGCTAGTGTTCACAATCAACATGTCATCTATGTAGATCAATAGGATGACATAGCATTAATTAATCATCTTGATGTAGAAGCAGTAGTCTGTATTACATTTGTTGAAGCCCACGATATAGATGAAGCTATCAAATTTCTTGTACCACTACCTTGGTGTCTGCTTTAACTTGTACATACTTTTCTACAATCTGCAGACTAGTCTGACTTTACTGCCGATTTTTGTGTACCCATCTAGTTGCCGCATGTAGATCTCCTCATCTAGATCACCGTGAAGAAACACTGTCTTCATGTCCATTTGTTCGAGGAACAAATCCTTGGCTACCACTATGCTCAGGATAGTCCTCACAGTGGTCATCTTGACTACTGGAGAGAACACCTCTGTGTAGTCAACATCCTGAACTTGTTGGTACCCCTTGACAACAAGCCTGGCCTTGTACTTCTTATTGTCATTTGGTTGTTCCTTCAGTGTGAACACTCATTTGCTGCCAAGAGCCTTCTTACCTTCTGGTAGTGGAGTCATCTGCCATGTCTTGTTCTTTTCTAAGGATTGCATCTCTTCCCTCATGAATAACTCCCACTGGTCCGCATCTTCCGCTTCAATCACCTTGGGGTAACTCCTCGACTCACTGTCATCTGTCAATAGTAGGTAATTGAAGGACAGTGTATACTTTTTCGAAGGCTTGGAAACCTTCATTGATCTTCTGGGTCTTGGCATAACCATTTGGCTCTCCTGCTTTGGTTGTCGCTCATCTAATTTCACACTTGAGTCTTTGGCAGACCTGCCATCAGTCTCCTAGGTTGAGATACAGAGGAAGTGGGCCAGCTCCACCATCGCCTCCCCAAAGAGCAACTGGCTGGGGGGCCGCCGGACTGGGAGAATCACGCCACGCATCTAGCGCCGAACCGCCGCCGCCCAGTTCACCTGGCAACCCGTTACCATCGCGAAAGTCGCAAGGTAAGTCGCCACGCTAATTTCGTTCCAATGCCCCCCTTTCGGGAGGATTGTGTTATTGAGGACAAAGGAGACGAGGTGGGCGACCGGGTTCAGGTCCCAAGCCTTAATGATCCGTTGGTCAAAATCGGCATCCGCGGCAACTGTCGCATTGATGTCGCTGATGCTCTAAGGAATGTTCGACAAGGGGGAGAAAATGTCCAAACCGGTAAAGCGGAGTCCCAACACCTCGAACAGGAGTGCGTCGGAGAACTCTATCGGTCCTGTCTGGAGGCTCAGATGAAGTTGCGACTCCACCTCCGATAGGTTGGAGTACATCTCGGCCACCAAGCCGGGGACGGTCTCGACCCGGCGGAAGTCCCAGACGAAAGGAAGCAAGCCTTGCTTGGCAAACAGTTGCTCCACCTTCGGCAATCGGTCGAACTTGGCCGGCCTCCCATGTAACACCGTCTTTACGGCCAAGCGGCCGTCGACAGGGTATGCCAAATCCTGATCGGTTTCTGGGGGAGCCACGCCGTCAGCCGCCGCCTCCTCAGAACCGATCGGAGTCCAATACCAAGGGAGTGCCAGTCGGACCGATCCCGCCTCTGACGCCACGTCATCAGGAATCTCGAACGGCCCTGATGGAGTTCCGGTGAGACGCTGTTGCCAATCCATGGTGGACTTGCGACGCATCCGACGCCGCGAGCTTTGAAGGGGAGCCTCCGTTGAAGCCTCACCTTCCATTGGCACATGCGAGCTAGAAGCACCAGAGCTCCGTCGCCGTTCTCCCAACCACCAATGAGACATGGCCTCGGCCGAAGTAGCATCGCAGCCGTTGCCGGTTAATTCAAAGAAAACGGCTAGGCAGGCCGACTCGGCCCAGTTGGGACAGTTGAGATGTTCCGCCGACATGTTCCTCAAAGTTGCTGGTAGAAGATCGAACCATCGTCGCGCAGACCCAGAAGCAGATTGGCAGACGTGCCCCATAACATTTTTGTTGCGAGGCATGTTGATTAAAGCTCGAGGGAAGAAATTAAGGAAAGATAGAAGAAAATCCAAACGAGAGCTTAAGGGAGGGATGAGGAAATCTCCAACGACCTCCCCTCTATTTATAGGAAAATAGGTCACCCGAATTCTGCGTGGTTGGAAGCGGCAACCGGTTCAAAAACCGGTTGCACAAAAATCAAGAAAGCTGAAATGATTCCTGACAACTTTTAAAAGGTACGGTCAAGGCATGGTAACTGAGAAAGTTGCACGGAAACCGGAAAGGACGAACGAAAATCGAGGAAAGTACATAAGCACGCGAGGCCTTCGTCCGATTGCTGCCTCCTGCTAGGCGGCAACCGCATGAATAGCCAGCTCAAAGGTAAAATCACAAAGGTACGACGTGACCATTCACTGCGTCTGTTGCAGCTTTTTTCAATCATGTCACCAGCCGGTTGCCGCCTCCTACTAAGCGGCAACCGCGTGAATAGCCGGCTCGAAGGTAAAATCGCAAAGGTACAACATGACCACTGTGACAGTGGCAGCTTTTGAAAAAGCAACGTATCACATCCTCAGCCGGTTGCTGCCTCCCCTGATGCGGCAACCACGAAACCAATCGGACGGAATGTAATGTTACAAAAAGTATGATGTGACTATCCATGACAACTTTTAGAAAAGAAACACGTGAAGCCTTCACATCACATCCCGGTGGCCGGCTCCCACAAGGTGGTTGCCGTGTAATCAGCCGTTCAAGATCTAAGACTCGGGGAGATACGGCACAACCTCCAGGCACGGTACGCGAACACTTTCCACCTCGTTACCCGGTCACCGGCACCCACAAGGTGGCTGCCGTGCAACCAACCGGCTAGCGATATGGCATCCCCTGGTCAAGTGACCGAGGGTGTAAGCCTGATTCCATTGTCCGACCTACAATGGATAATTCACGAAAGCATGAAATCTCGCATGACCTACCGTCTATGCATGGAGGGTCATTCAACCCTAGGATGTCGGTTTCCTTCCTCAAAAGTCATACAACCTTGCCTAGAGAGGGGCATTCTGTTGACCCCATGCTTAAAGGGGGGATGGAGCCAGCTTGCCGCCGACAAGGAAGCGGCATCTGGACCCCAAAAACCCACATTTGGTAAAAAGTTGGGGGGATGGAGCCAGCTTGCCGCCGACAAGCCGCCTCAAGGAAGCGGCACCCGGACCCCCAAAAACCCACATTTGGTAAAAAGTTGGGGGGATGGAGCCAGCTTGCCACTGGCAAGCCGCTTCAAGGAAGCGACACCCAAACACCCAAAAACCCACATTTGGTAAAAAGTTGGGGGGATGGAGCCGACTTGCCGTCGGCAAGCCGCTTCAAGGAAGCGGCACCTGAACACCCAAAAATCCACATTTGGTGAAAAGTTGGGGGGATGGAGCCAGCTTGCCGCCGGCAAGCCGCTTCAAGGAAGCGGCACTCGAATCCCAAAAACCACATTTTCGTGCGAATGTTCAGGGGACTAGCAGGCTTCCACCTGCCACGTAGCGGTTGCCGGTTGGCTACCCAAGAAGGCAGGCCGAATCAATCTGAGAAATACGCTGGGATTTAACCACGTAAATCTCGCAAATCCGTCAATTACGCGGACCGCGTAATCAAACCCGAATCACGCCGCCTTCCATCTTCGGGTGCCCCCAAAGAAGGAAGGCAACCCCTTATAAAAGGAGAGCCCCCCCCCCCACATCGAAGGAAGGGAGGAAGGCTAGAATTTGAAGAGGAAGGATTTCCAAAAGGCGGGATTTTCTGGGAAGAAGGCTGACACCCTCCGGAGAAGCAATCGTTCACCGATTCCGAAGGAGGAGAGCAGCTCGGGGCCCCGACGCCTTTTCGCCGTGCTGGAGCGAGGACTTCCGATCCTTGTCGACGACCCCCCTACAGGTAAGTCCTTCCACCCTCGCCGTTTTATGTATGTTTTTACGATGCTTCGTCGAGCCTCGACCGCATAACGCCTTCCCTGTGCAAGGGAACGGTCGAAGGACGGACCCGAGTATCATTCCTTCGGAAACACGTCCGAAGGTACCGGTGGCCGCCCTCCTGGCCGAGTTAATCCACCTGGCCCGATCGAGCTCAGTTCACTCGTGACCCTTCTGTTGGGTCTTTTTACTTGGAAACTCTAAGTTTCCCAGCAGGCTTTACGAATTTTCATCCGACCTCCACAAGTCCTTCTCGGGGTCCCGGAAAGATTTCCGGGACGACGCCACTGGCAAGGATGTTGGCGGTGGCTGTTTGGGTGTACGAACACGTACAACCCGATGGTCCTAGTACATTTTTCCGGGAGACGTAAGTCTACTCTCTCGATGCCCCGGAAAATTTTTCGGGATGACGCCACCGGCGAGGATGCCGGCGGTGACCGTTCGCGTGTATGAACACGTACAACCCAACGGTGCCCACACATTTTTCCGGGAGACGTAAGTCTACTCTCCCGATTCCCCAGAAAAGTTTCCAGGATGATGCCACCGGCAATGATGTCGGCGGTGGCTGTTCGGGTGTACAAACACGTACGACCCAATGGTGTCCGTTTCTTTTCCGAGAGGCGTAAGCCTACCCTCTCGATACCTCGGAAAGATTTCCGGGATGACGCCACCGGTAAGGACGTCGGCGGTGGCCATTCGGGTGTACGAAACGTACAACCCGACGGTTTCCGTTTCCACAGAAAATATAAGTCCTCTGTTAAATCCCATGCTTTTACAGACGTCAAGAGGAAAAGGGGTGGGGAAACAATCGGCAAGCCGCTGGCTGGCCGGTTCAAGGAACCGCTCGTTTCCCCAAAATCCCCATGGGTGCGCATGGAGGGGGGAAACAGTCGGCAAGCCGGTTCAAGGAACCGGCCCCCGTTTTCCCAAAATCCCCATGGGTGCGCATGGAAGGGGGAAACAGCCAGCAAGCCGTCGGCTGGCCGGTTCAAGGAACCGGCCCCCGTTTCCCCAAAACCCCCATGGGTGCGCATGGAGGGGGGAAACAGCCGGCAAGCCGCCAGCAGGCTAGTTCAAGGAACCGGCCCCCATTTCCCCAAAATCCCCATGGGTGCGCATGAAGGCAGGAAACAGCCGGCAAGCCGCTGGCTGGCCGGTTCAAGGAACCGGCTTCCGTTTCCCCAAAATCCCCATGGGTGCGCATGGAAGGGGGAAACAGCCGGCAAGCCGGCCGGCTGGCCGGTTCAAGGAATCGGCCCCCGTTTCCCCAAAACCCCCATGGGTGCGCATGGAGGGGGGAAACAGCCGGCAAGTCGCTGGCTGGCCGGTTCAAGGAACCAATCCCCGTTTCCCCCAAATACCCATGGGTGCGCATGAAGGGGGGAAACAGCCAGCAAGCTGCCGGCTGGCCGGTTCAAGGAACTGGCCCCCGTTTCCCCAAAATCCCCATGGGTGCGCATGAAGGGGGGAAACAGCCAACAAGCCGTCGACTGGCCGGTTCAAGGAACCGGCCCCTGTTTCTCCAAAACCCCCATGGCTGCGCAAATGTGTTGGGAAAGCAGTCGACCAGCCGACCATCTTAGTGTAGGCTGTTCTGCATCGTGATTGGCCACGACAGATACGAGGTTTCTTGTAGACAATGGTTAAGGTTGTCATATCTAGTCTCGTGAGACATTATACCCCGATCCTATAAATATACCAACAACCTCAAGAAAATGGGAACCATCCAAGGATCCGAAAAGGCTGCGAGGAAGGAGAAATCCAGAAGTACACTCGAGGCATCTAAAGGAGAGGCTCTCATGCAAGATGATAGGAAGACGTCTAGGAGGCTTCGCTCAAACTTCCAACTTCCTCGACGTCAACAAGACACATAGGTAAGCTCTTGTCCTCTCCCTTCTCCCCTTCCTAGGCTGGAGGGGATGTAGAACTCCCCTCCAACCATTGTTTTGCTTCTCCACAAGATGGATGGCCGACAATGCTGTCGACCATGGTCTTGCTGGCTCCATCCAAGCTAGGATGGCTTGCTCTTCAATCATTTTACATGCATCCTTGTTTTACAACTTTTCCTTGGAGGTTCAGCTCGTTTGATTTGGCTTTGTTGCCCAAATGATGCATCCTAGATGAGTTATGCTACTCATCCAGACACACATGACACACCCTCGTCATGAGCTCGACCTTTCAGCATTTTTGCATGCTTTCTAGACACGGCCCCTTTTGCATTTTCCTGGTGTTGCCTTGAGACCTGACTTTTCCTCAAGTCCTCGTGCAGCTTCCGATTGATGTTGTCGGTTTCCCGATTGATTTTATCGGTATCCTAGTCGATTTATCGTCTTCCCAAAGTTTCCCTAAGTATCTGACTCCCTAAGTCCTCTTGCGACCTCCAGTCAATTTTATCGGTATCCCAATCATTTTTCTAGTATCCCAATCGATTTACTGTCTTCCTGGAGTTGCCTCGAGTATCTGATTCCTGAGTCCTTATGCAACCTTTGGTCGATTTTATTAGTTTCTCAGTCAACTTACCATCTTCCCACTGTGTCTTGAGATCTGACTCCTTTTCGAGTCCTTTGGCGTCCCCATGGTTAGGTAATAGACTTGTTTCATTGCCTAAGTGGCTCACATAACGAACCTTCGTGGGTCGAGAGGTCAAGTCAATGGCCTCTTATCTAGAATCTGCACCCCCACGGTCAAGCAATGGACTTGCTTCGTTGCCTAAGCAACTCGCACTATAGACCTTCATGGGCTGAGGAGTTGACTTAACAGACTCCTTATCTAGAATCCACCAGTCATGCATTCTCATGGCTCGACTTTAAGGGTCTCTGATTCTGAATTCTTACCCAGAATTTGATTGTGCCTTTCCAAAGTTCACCATGTTGGCCTCTAATCACAAGCTTTTGGTGGGTCGATGCATGAATCCTTGCACAGACCCACATTTTTTCTAGCTTGCTGCATTTTCTTTTCTATCTTGAGACTAGTTGAATTAGGGCATGTCAAGAAACTCCTAATCATACAGCTAGATCTTCCCTTTTAGTTTACTATGCATTTTAGTTAGCTTGTACACCAATCACACTAGGGAGGCCAACTTAAACTAGGCTGGCTAGGGGTGCCTAACACCTTCTCCACTAGTACCTTAAACCCTTACTCATTGTCTCTGAGTAACAAACCCTTAGTTTGATTTTATTGGAGATTTAACATCTCCTTCTTGAGTTGAAGAGTATGCTCTCTTCCTCTTCTTGTTTTCCTTGTTTTTGGTAAAAATAGGGTAGCGACTCCATTTTCAATTTTAACTCTCATGTCATTGTTGCTCTCTTGAAATAGCTCTGACCACATTAATTGGAAGGAAGGGTAACAAACAGTCTCAAGGTGAAGCAATTGTTGCGATTTACAATTAAATAGGAATCCTTTGATTGTGAGACATCAAAGATCTTCAAGGTAAAATGGGAATGGAGAATCATCATACCTATTTTTATGTTTCAAATCATATATGTATATCTTTTGGGTTACATGTGTGTAGATGTTTTGGATGTTGAATGTTATATTTGCATGCTTGGATTTAATGTTTGAATCATTTTTTTATATTTCAAATGTTGTTTTGAATTGAGTTGCATAAAACATGGTTTCTTCTCATGTAAATATGTGGATATAAATGTGTCAATATGAGGTGTTCGATGAAACACCTCAATGACTTAACTTGTATAGTTTTACTTTGATTTCTTCCGATGTTCATTCTAAGGTTTTGGGTCATTTCTTCCGATCTTGTTTTCTTCTTGTTGCATGTGTTGATTAACACTTGTCATCTAATGGTCCACATTAATTCTCCTTTGATCAACTTAATTTCAACCCTATTTAGACATTTAAAATACTTGTAACAATGTTAGATATAATCAGATTAAATTTCAATTCATATAAAACATTCATACCATAAATAGATGTAATGCATTGAATATTTATTTGATACATGATATGATTATAATAACAAGAGATTCTTTAATATATATCACAAAAATAATGTGTTTTTATACCCAATTCATATTTCATGCATTTGATTTCATATCTTAATGATATTACTTTTAAAACATACATGAAATCAATATATAAAAACTACATATATCTAACATATGGGCTATTTGACTAGGTGTTAATTAAATTAAAGATAAATTTATGCATTAATAACTTTTTAACCCAAATAACATGCATAACCCTAAAAATGTGATTGTCATGCAATTCATCATTAAAACATATATATTTTGACTTACAATCCATAAAATGCATGAATTAACATATATAAAATACACAAATTTAGACTTTACACACCCCCATACCTAGTCTTTGCTAGTCTCTTAGCAAAGGACTAAAGCTAAACAACACATAGCCCACATGAAAGCACACTTATTGAAAGAAAGAAAAACTAAAACAACTAACAAAATAAATAAAACTTAGGCCACTTTTGTAAGGTGTACAACTACACCTAGCATGTGTAACAAGCCGTTAAACCCCTAAGTTGTCCTAGTGGAGGAGTGTTATCTCCAAAGGGTTTGTAGATGTACCCACAAAATCAAACAAAAACTCAAAAAGACATAAAACATACAAGAGATAATAACATACATGACAAAAGACATAACATGCCCCCCTTGGGTTCACCTCCATTCAAGTCCCCCATCTCCTCTTGAATTAGATCCAATTACTCATCTAGCTTCCATCCTACAAAAATAAGGTACTATAATTAAGTGAATGTGATGACTACCAAAACCAAAGAGTTACATAGCTACCTCCTCAATTCTCTTTAAGCTACTTAAGCAATCCCAAGGTCTATCCTTAAGTCCATTGCCCTTTTTTTTCTACTTTTTTTTTCATTTTTATATTTTTTTCTCATCATTTTATTTTATTCTCTTTTTTTTCATTTTTTTTTATTCTTCTCTTTTCTCACTACCTAATCCTCTACCCTTGAGAATACCTTCTAATCTAGTATGCACAAAGACTAAGAGGTTACCAAGTCTTCGTCTTCGGCCACCTTCATAAGAACTAACAATCTATCCTTATTCCCATAAACTACCTTTTTCTTGGCACAACCCATTGGAAAGACACAAGGTTATTACCAAAATTTCTCTTCAAAGAGGAGTGGATCTCATTAGTTTGTCCTTAATTAAGGTATCGTGTATGTACAATACTATAAATATGTCTTAAAGTATGGATGTACTCTAAACTTTGTTCATCTCCTCTTCTAAAGGATCAAAAGTCCTCTCCTGTCAACTTCACCTAAAGGCTCAACAAACAAACCTCAAGGCAACTCCATCAATTAGGGCCTAAAGGCATGTACAAAACATTATAAACACGAAAAACACAAAAAAAAAAGACAAACTATCATCAAAATGCGTTCCCCCCATACTTAAATTATGCATTGTCCCAATGTAAAGGAAATAATCATTTAGGCACAAAGACGATAAACATGAAGACGATTTGAAACAAATAAAACACAAAACAAAAAATCACACCACAAGCAAGAGAACCATACGCACCCTCATACCTAGCAAGTTATTCATATGCACATACGGTAGATAAATTTACATTGAGTAGTATGCTAAAAGAAATAATGTTCAATGCCAATGTTATTCAATTGCATCAAAAAGAAATAGGATAAGAAGAGCGTACCTTGCTTTGACGATGAAAATGAAACTACAAAGCTAACAAATACATCAAAACTGAAAAGATAAAATGAAATAAAAGAAAATAAAAGAATACTACAAAAACTATTTATTACATGGATGAACAGATGCAGGATGGATTAAAAGTGCAAAAGGTGTAGCTCCAAACGGCAATACAAGAGTGGTGCTGTTCTCTGCCCTCATGAGCACAATCATGAGCTGCATTGTTAGAATTGAAGTTGAAGTACTTAGGATGACCCAGTAAATGTCAAGATCACGGCATTGTAGACGGAGTGGACGACAAGGGAGGAAATCAAGTTGCCAGACCAGCAGTAAACAGATCCAAGAACAGAACCAATGATAAAGAGCTGGACGGCATTGTCAACCGAGAAGTGACTTGAGCTAAAAACAATGGCACTCACAAATACGGCCTTCTGCCAACTCATCTTACAAGCCAGAGTCCTTAGAAGAAACCTACGATAAACCAGCTCTTCAAGCAAGGGAGTGGTGAAACAGTACATGAAGAAGCAGACTGCCGTAGAAGATGGACTGCTGCCCATTATTTCCTGCAAGATAGGATCGTTTACATCCTGCAAGAACAAAGGAAAATGAATCATGAAACATGACTATGGGTGTGTTTGGAAAGAGTCCCAGTCAATTCTGAAAGTTTGTTAGAATTGAAGTTGAAGTAAGTTTTATAAATAAAGTTAAAACTACATAGTAATTAAAGTAATAAAATTTTATATATTAAAATTTATATAGTAATAATGACATTGAAATTGATTTTAGGTATTGCTTGGAATTGGCCCCAAATGAGGCTTTATGAGTTGCAGCCAACAATTCACCAAACCACAAGGTAAGTGCAAAAATAGAACTGATTATATCTTCTGCAATTTTGAAAGTACTACTACAGATGAATGACTTGTGGAATTTAGCACAAATTTCCACAGGGTTCTTGACATGGTGGACTGTAGCAGAGGAATTTTTCATAATTGCCTTGGTAGTTCTAAAGCAGAAAACAAAAAATAATAAGAAACAACAGCCATGTGTGTATCTATATCTTGTTAAGTGGGTCTGTCACGTGAACCCTATATTCCCATTTATTCCTATCCATTCTCTTAAACATATACAAAAATGGAATAAAAATTTTAAATGCCAACTACAATAGAGCTAGGGAAGCTCATTAAACAACTGCAGCAAAAGATCTTCAAAAGCACTGCAAAAATTGCAACAGGAATAATTGGAAAGGAAAATTCCATGTGAACATATCCATAAGTTGATCCTGTCAAAGAACCAATGGCTTCTCGAGTTCCCAACCCTTTATGTGGGGTTTGGGGGATTCCCCACCCTATCCCAAAATGGAATTCCCTGATGGATTTGTCCAAAATGCCCTCTACCAAAAATAAGAGTGCAATTTTTAAATTTTTTAGATGGACAAGAAAGATACCAACAGTAAGAGAAGTCCTCTGCTGCAAAATAAACTGAAATCATTGTAGATACTGTATTGCTGTTACAAGAAATTACTTGTTGATTGTTGGAGCCTAGGAAGAGATGGTTGGGGTAGCAGCCACATTGCATCTCCCATTCTAGAAGAAGAAAAACCCATTTGCAAAGATAAATCTTTCTTTACCATTTTTATCAGATGGACAATCCTTCTTTACCAATGATGTGGAGAAATATCTTCATTAAATCAGAGATGCATCCAATGTTTCTCACTAAATTAATCAACAGCCAGACATATTTGGTGATTCTGGAAACACTTCAGAGATTGGACAACAAGAAGTAAAAACTCTTTCCATGTGATCACTAAAGTGATATCTTAGTGGTTGGAATATTTCTTACTAAAACTTATGGTCTTAGATTTAAAACTCTACTAATGTACTAAAATTATCTCAATATAATAATCATTAAAAAAATATTTAAAAACCACTAAAGTGATATCCTAATGGTTAAGAGACCTTTTACTAAAACTTATGATTTTAGGTTTGAAACTTCACTAATGCAGTAAAATCATCTTAATATAATAATTGTAAAAAACACAAAAAACTCTTTGCATGTGATAGTAGGATTTACCTCTTGTCAAAAGAAAAACAATTTTCATCCCCTAACAACCTAACTCTGTCTATCAAGCATATCAGGCCCTACTTGTTTAAGTTCCGTACAGTTCCAATTCTAATTCCGTACAAGCCCTCATATGTCATCATTATTATACAAACTTTTATACATAAACTTTTATCACATAATTTACTATACAACTTTAATACTGTTTATTTCATTACTCTTAATTCTAAATCTTTATAGTTGTTGAAATTGACTCCACAATAGATGAAATTGAAAACAAACGTACTTTGAGACATTTCTTTTGATAGCCCACTAGGGCTTAATGACTTTATCCACATGGTAGTTTCCAAACTGATGTAAACCACTAATATTTTGGCTTCTAAAGAAGGAATAATTAAAATGGACCCAAACAATTGATAAAATGAAAGCAGAGATACCTTGGCTCCTATCAGTTGGTCAGCAAGAAGAGATGTAAGGAGAACAAACACAAACAAGAACCCAAGACCTGTAGTTGAAGCTTTGATCCATGATCTTCTATTTGGAATATTTTGATCAGTGAACATGCAGGAAAGTCCAAATTGAGATTTTGCAGAATAGCGCAGCAATGATAATGCACTCACAAACTCCACAGTTTGAAGCACAACTGCTGATATTGCCTGTATCCAGAGAACTCAAAGTTATATCTACAGAAATTACAGAAAATGCTCATGATGCATGAATTCTATAGCATGGAGAGAAAATCTGTTGGTTTAAATACAACATCATAACCAAACAATGGCTTCATTTGGTAACAATTTTTTCAGTTACAAAGTAGGAAAAAACATTTCTTGTATCAAACAGGGAAAAATAAATACACTTTTATGGTATAAGATGAAATTACCTTAGAAATCTCTCATGTTATCATTATGTTGAAAGTGATTTTTGATTACAATGGAAGTCATACCAAACAAAGCCAATGAATGAAAAGGTGCATTGAAGCCAGTAAAATGCTGAAGAAGGAAGAGAAATAAGTGCAGATAGGGATGATATTTGCTCACCTCATCTAATGGGTAAGGCATCGGCTGGTGAAGTAACTTCGAAACGGCTGCAATCCCACCAAAACTCAGTGGAACATGTAAAGCAAGCAGGTAGGCTCCAAAGATGCTCCATAAGTTGCCATCGTCCCATGGAGCATCCGTTGGCAACACCGAAAATCCCTGTTAACTTAGCACGAAACAGAAGCATATATACAAATTTATTACAAAAATTGATTCTATAGATATCCAATCTAACGACTGAGAATACATCAAAATTGACTTTTATCATCTCCTCTCTTCACCTCCTCAAAATCTCTCCACCTCCTTAATGTAAAATTACCAAATTACCTTATTTTAGTAGAGAAAGTAAAAATTTGAAATAATAACTTAACAAAATAAATACATTGTGTCATATTGAAAAATGAATAATTATAGATACACGATGTACCTATTTGCAATAATATACCTATTTAATAAATAATAACAATCAACAATTTGTATCAAAAATGAGCAAATTAATGAACCCATCAAAAAACTACCAAAGCTAAATTGATGAAAATTTTATGTGTGGGATGTGTATGGAAGAGAGAGAAAGGAGGGGTTAGGGAAAAAAAATCCAGAGGGTTTGGAGTCTAAAATTCTTTTTCACATGAATATAAATACTTATTGCAAATAGGGAAAATACTTTCCCATTTATCAAGTACACAAACACCACAAAAATTAGAATTTTTTTTGATTTTCTTGAAATTTTTTTTCCTTATACACAAACCGTTGGAGAAGTTTGTCTTTGGAAAATACTAAAAATAGTGAGAAATAATAAAAAATAATAAATCAAATTACACATCATTTCTTACTATTTTTCATACTTTTTAAAAACATAAACCCCTTTATAAGGGGTTTGTGCCCTTTGGAAGTCATAAAAAAGGAAAATTTGGAAACAAATTCTAAATTTTTAGGCATTTGTGCATCCTTAAAAATATGAAACAAATTTAAAATTTTCTATTACTACAAGTATAAATTTTTTTACCATTTTTCACATGTTGAGTTGAGAAAATTCTTACAATAGACAGAAATTTCATCATAACATACTCCATTAATCTCATACGTCTTGCCTAATCTCCTCTGACTAACGTTGAATTCACAATTACACAGAAAACATAGTTGAAATATTAAAATATAAAATATTTATAAATTTTGTTTAAATTAATTTTCTAAAATTTTCGTAATATACACAAACAACCTTAAGATTTATTCATTTTCCTTTTTTTTTCATTTCCCAGCGATTATTCACCAACTACACCTCTCCACTTTGAAAGTGGGAAAAAGTGATTTTTAGGTAAATGATTTTAAAATATGAGGAGAGAGAAAGTGATTTTAATAATAGAAGAAATAATGCGGAAATAAGAATGCCATTACGAAGATGGAAGTACTCATGGAAACTAGAAATAAGGAACTAGGAGTAAGAAAAAGTAAATAATACCTAAATTTTCGTTTGTCATATTTTTGATGTTACCCTAACCCTAGATCACGTCAATCAAGCTATTAGAAGGTGGAAGGTGGAAGTATTTCCCTGCCCAAATAAAGGAACACCGCCGGGAAAATGATGGTGCTGTAAATAAACCCAATTACAATCCAAAAATGCGCGCAATTGCTTCTCGAACTCCGTTGGCGATACAAACGGAGAGAGGAGCGTGAGGTGTCATCGACCGATGTCAGCAAGGGAAATTTACCTCGGGGTTCAATAAACCACGGCGGTCGTCGTCGCGATTGGCGGAAAGGGGAACCCTAGCTTGGATGCCGCGACCGCGGGGGCAGGGGAACGGAACCAAGGGAAGGATTGCAGCGCCTCGGCCATGGATTTGTCTGCGAATTCTAGCAATCGGAGGAGGAGGAGCGCGACGGCGAGTTGGCGCCAGCGCCGGCAACATTTCTCTAGCCCACCAATCGATGACGTTAAGATTTTTTATTCCAAAGGCTGCACTTAGATTTTTCATTTTAAGAAAGTATCCGTAAACCTGAAAATGATAAAAAAGAAAATCATAAAAAATTTAATTTTTATCAATCTAATTTTAAATTGTGTTTGTATAAATAAAAAATAATTTTTTCATAATTTCTCAATAAAACACAATTTCCTAACATTCATTTTCTAACCTATATAATGTCTCATTTTACACAGACTTTTGAAATCAATTTTTTTATCAAATCTCATCATTTTTATTTCTCATCAATTATTAAATTCCTACAAACAAACCCTAAATATTTGTGGATGATATGTTTTTGTATTTTGTTATATAAGTAAATAAATATAGAAATGGGTAAAGAGTTTGAAAGGTAAATGAAAAATAAATTTGAAATGAGTGTAATGGAAGAATTAATATTTTTTTACAAGTTAAATAATAGAAAAATAAAATATTTATCAATTAAGAAAAATATT
>JAMKPZ010001247.1:0-24325 GCA_024699675.1 Amphibolis antarctica
CATTCTTTACCTAGCCCGAGTGCCACCCGACAATGAGGGAGATCACAAACTTCGACTCCCTCTAGGTAAGGTATCCCCTCTTGGTACACCAGCCGCGATAATGTCGGGTTATTTTACTTGCCAACAGCATGTGGGGAGGGCTAGTAGCATTCTTTTATTCAGTTTTCTTATCTTCTACTTTGTAATAGAGAAGAACAAAAAAAAAGAGAAGAAGAAAAGTCAGTGGCTAGAATACTTCTTCAATAAATAAAAAAAGAGAAAGAAAAAAAAAAAAAAAAAAAACGGAAAAGAGAAAGGAAAGAAAAAAAAAAGTGAAAAAGGAAAAGAAAAATAAAAAAAAAGAGAAAAAGAAAAGAAAAGGAAAAGTTACTTGTTGCTGAGTCCTGAAAGCATATGGACTCATGTGTAAGGGAAGGGTAGATCTTAGGATTCCACCGTCTGTTGGCAGTCCAATACCCGACTTGTCGCGATTAACCAAGTGTCCCCTTCTTTTAGGGCTTGGCAACCCATCGAAGTCCACCAATACAACCGGGTGCCGAAACCCATTTGCCGACACCCACTTCTCCCTTTTTCTCTTATCCTAGGGCTTGACATCCTAGTTAAGTCGTCAACATTGGGCTTGGCATCCCGCTGAAAGTCGCTTCCACCCCTGGGTTCCGATGCCCACATTTTCGGAACCCGCATGATTCTTCCCATCATTTCTACAACCCCAGAGCAAACTAGTGAGGATGAATCAGCATGACTATGGGCAGAAGGACAGCTCTCGGATCTCTCCTCTTGACCCGTCTTTGTCACCTAAGGGTTGCTTCTGCTAGAAAAGGGAACTACGTTTCCAAACTCACATGTGTGAATGTCCAAGCAGTTATCTCTTAACGTGAGGCGAGCCACCTTTCATTCCCCTGCAGGTCCGGATAGCACGATTGGGTCGGAACAGCTACCTTGTGCAAACTCCATCACGGGCACCCACTTGAAAACCCCCATACAGAATCAGCAAAACGAGATGCCAGAAAATGAGTCACCAGAAAATGTCTCGACCTTTCTACACAACATGACACCGATATCAATGGATAAGGGGAAGGGACAACACTCCTTCCCCACCTTTGGAACTAATGTATAATCCAGCGTGCAGGCGAAATAACTGGTAGCCAGGTAAGATCAGCCGGCCACCATCACCATTACCCGAGGATGTTCGACTCCTCAACAAAACCCAAGTCAAAACGTCAACTGTCCCAAGCGAAAGTGAGGAAAAGTTCACCCGTGCATGCCAACTCAGACCGTTGGATGCCCAGACCACAACCCGTGCAAGACGAGACGATGCACGGAAAAATCAGCCGGTTGCCCGGTAAAACGACCGGCCACCGCCACCAGTACCCAGGTACGATCGACTCCTCAACATACCTCGAAAACCATACTTAGACGTATGGATCGGGCGTTTGACCGGCCCGCCACCGGCAAATCGGTAAGAAAACCTAGTTGCCGGCACCCCGAAAACCATACTTAGACGTATGGATCGGGTGTATAACCGGCCCGCCACTAGCAAACCGGTAAGGAAACCCGATTGCTGGCACCCCGAAAACCATACTTAGACGTATGGATCGGG
The DNA here is from genome assembly GCA_024699675.1 of Amphibolis antarctica. Classification (NCBI taxonomy): domain Eukaryota; kingdom Viridiplantae; phylum Streptophyta; class Magnoliopsida; order Alismatales; family Cymodoceaceae; genus Amphibolis; species Amphibolis antarctica. The sequence continues at coordinate 1,601 of JAMKPZ010001247.1, forward strand.
TGTATAACGAGCCCACCACCGGCAAACCGGTAAGGAAACCCGATTGCTGGCACCCCGAAAACCATACTTAGACGTATGGATCGGGCGTGTAACCGGCCCGCCACCGGCAAACCGGTAAGAAAACCCGGTTGTCGGGACCCTGAAAACCACACTTAGACGTATGGATCGGGTGTGACTGGCCCTCCACTGGCAAACCGGTAAGGAAACCCGGTTGCTGGCACCCCGAAAACCATACTTAGACGTATGGATCGGGTGTGTAACCGGCCCACCACCGGTAAAACGGTAAAGAAACCCGGTTGCCGACACCCCGAAAATGATACTTAGACGTATGGATCGGGCATGTAACCGGCCCGCCACTGGCAAACCGGTAAGAAAACCTGGTTGCTGGCACCCCAAAAGCCATAGACGTATGGATCGGGTGTATAACCAGCCCACCACTGGCAAACCGGTAAGGAAACCCGGTTGCCGGCACCCCGAAAACCATACTTAGACGTATGGATCGGGCATGTAAGCGGCCCACCACCGACAAACCGATAAGAAAACCCGGTTGCCGGCAACCCGAAAACCATACTTAGACGTATGGATCTGGTGTGTGACCGGCCCGCCACCGGCAAACCGGTAAGGAAACTCGGTTGCTGGCACCCCGAAAACCATACTTGGACGTATGGATCGGGTGTGTAACCGGCAAATCGGTAAGAAAACCTGGTTGCTGACACCCCGAAAACCATACTTAAATGTATGGATCGGGCGTATAACCGACCCGCCACCGGCAAACTAGTAAGAAAACCCGTTTGCCAGCACCTCGAAAACCATACTTAGACGTATGGATCGGGTGTGTAACCGGCCCACCACTGGCAAACCGGTAAAGAAACCCGGTTGCCGGCACCCTGAAAACCATACTTAGACGTATGGATCGGGCGTGTAACCGGCCCGACACCGGCAAACCGGTAAGAAAACCCAGTTGCCGACACCCCGAAAACCATACTTAGACGTATGGATCGGGCGTGTAACCGGCCCGCCACTCTCAAACCTGTAAGAAAACCCGATTGCCGGCACCCCAAAAACCATACTTAGACGTATGGATCGGGCGTTTAACTGGCCCACCACCGGCAAACCGGTAAGAAAACCCTGTTGCCGGCACCCCGAAAATCATACTTGGATATATGATTCGAGTGACCAACCGGCCCACCACCGGCAAGATGAGGAGAAACCCCCGGTTGCCGGTTCCCCGAAACCCGTGCTTGGATGTATGGTTCGGGTGACCAACTGGCCCGCTGCCGACAAGCCGGTAAGATAACCGGGCTACCGGCTCCCCCAAAATTCCCAACATGGCACGAACGAGGTCTTAGAGTCGCTACTCCAAATCTCGCCCACAAACTCACAAGAACACTCGAGAAGATAGTTATGGAGAAGTTTCCATTAAAGCTAAGATATTATTCATCATTTAAAAAAGGCGGGGTACAAACAGACTACTCCTCCTCAGAAGACTCTGAGGGTTCAAACCTCCAGGGCTCAAATCTCCGGGGGTCGGTTCTCTGACGCTCCCGTCTCCGTAGGTCACGAGCCTGCTCCCGTCGCTCTATCTGGACGACTAGTCGGATCAACCGATCTTCTCGGCTCAACAATTGGATAATCACTTTGTCTCGAGCATAGAGATGGTCCAACGACGCGCGCAAATCCTCGGCATAACTTGGGTTCAGAGAAATTCCACTGGTAGACCGTGAAGCAGAAGCAGGAGTAGGAGGACGGCGCCCGGTTGACCGCCCGCCAGATGATGAGCTAGACCGCTTAGAGGCAAGCCTCTTGTACCGACCCAAGTCGACTGATGTAATGGGCCGGATCTGGAGCGGAACCCTCTGCCGGCCTCTGGTTGAGATACGGAGGAAGTGGGCCAGCTCCACCATCACCTCCCCAAAGAGCAACTGGCTGAGGGGCCGCCGGACTGGGAGAATCACGCCACACATTTGGCGCCGAACCACCGCTGCCCAGTTCACTTGGCAACCCGTTACCACCGCGAAAGTTGCAAGGTAAGTCGCCACGCTGATTTCGTCCCAATGCCCCCCTTTCGGGAGGATTGTGTTATTGAGGACAAAGGAGACGAGGTGGGCAACCGGGTTTAGGTCCCAAGCCTTAACGATCCGTTGGTCACAATCGGCATCTGCGGCAACTGTCGCATTGATGTCGCTGATGCTCCAAGGAATGTTCGACAAGGGGGAGAAAATGTCCAAACCGGTAAAGCGAAGTCCCAACACCTCGAACAGGAGCGCGTCGGAGAACTCTATCGGTCCTGATTGGAGGCTTAGATGAAGTTGCGACTCCACCTCCGATAGGTTGGAGTACATCTCGGCCACCAAGTCAGGGACGGTCTCGACCCGACGGAAGTCTCGGACGAAAGGAGGCAAGCCTTGCTTGGCAAACAGTTGCTCCACCTCCGGCAATCGGTCCAACTTGGCTGGCCTCCCTTGTAACACCATCTTTATGGCCAAGCGGCTGTCGACGGGGGACGCCAAATTCTAGGGGAGCCACACCGTCAGCCGCCGCCTCCTCAGAACCGGTCGGAGTCTGATACCAAGGGAGCGCCAGCCGGACCGATCCTGCCTCTGACGCTGCGTCATCAGGAATCTCGAACGGCCCTGATGGAGTTCTGGCGAGATGCTGTTGCTAGTCCACAGTGGCCTTGCGACGCATCTGGCACTGCGAGCTTTGAAGGGGAGCCTCCACTGAAGCCTCACCTTCCATTGGCACATGCGAGCTAGAAGCACCAGAGCTCCGTCGCCGTTCTCCCAACCACCAATGAGACATGGCCTCGGCCGAAGTAGGATCGCAGCCATTGCCGGTTAATTCAAAGAAAATGGCTAGGCGGGCTGACTCGGCCCGGTTGGGACAGTTGAGCTGTTCCCCTGGCATGTTCCTCAAAGTCGCCGGTAGAAGATCGAACCATCGTCGCGCAGACCCAGAAGCAGATTGGCGGACGTGCCCCGTAACATTTTTGGTGCGAGGCATGTTGATTAAAGCTCGAGCGAAGAAATTAAGGAAAGATAGAAGAAAATCCAAACGAGAGCTCAAGGGAGGAGTGAAAACGAGAGGGAGGGATGAGGAAATCTCCAACGATCTCCCCTCTATTTATAGGAAAATAGGTCACCCAGATTCCGCATGGTTGGAAGCGGCAACCAGTTCAAAAACCGATTGCACAAAAATCAAGAAAGCTGAAATGATTCCTAACAACTTTTAAAAGGTACGGTCAAGGCACGGTAACCGAGAAAGTTGCATGGAAACCAGAAAAGATGAACGAAAATTGAGAAAAGTACATAAGCACGCAAGGCCTTCGTCCGGTTGCCGCCTCCGGCTAGGCGGCAACCGCGTGAATAGCCGGCTCAAAGGTAAAATCACAAAGGTACGACGTGACCATTCACTGCGTCCGTTGCAGCTTTTTTTCAATCATGTCACCAGCCGGTTGCCGCCTCCTACTAAGCGGCAACTGTGTGAATAGCCAGCTCAAAGGTAAAATCGCAAAGGTACGACATGACCACTGTGATAGTGGCAGCTTTTGAAAAAGCAATGTATCACATCCTCAGCCGGTTGCTGCCACGAACCAACCAGACGGAATGTAATGTCACAAAAAGTATGATGTGACTATTCACGATAACTTTTAGAAAAGAAACATGTGAAGCCTTCACATCACATCCCGGTGGCCGGCTCCCACAAGGTGGTTGCCGCATAATCAGCCATTAAAGATCTAAGACGCGGGGAGATACGGCACAGCCTCCGGGCACGGTACGCGAACACTTTCCACCTCATTACCCGATCACCGGCACCCACAAGGTGGCTGCCGTGCAACCAACCAGCTAGCGATATGGCATCCCCTGGTCAAGTGATCAAGGGTGTAAGCCCGATTCTATTGTCCGACCTACAATGGATAATTCATGAAAGCATGAAATCTCGCATGACCTACCGTCTACGCATGGAGGGTCATTCAACCCTAGGATGTCGGTTTCCTTCCTCAAAAGTCATACAACCTTGCCTAGGGAGGGGCATTCTGTTGACCCCATGCTCAAAGGGGGGATGGAGCTGGCTTGCCGCCGACAAGCTGCTTCAAGGAAGCGGCACCCGGACCCCCAAAAACCCACATTGGGTAAAAAGTTGGGGGGATGGAGCCAGCTTGCCGTCGGCAAGCCGCTTCAAGGAAGCGGCACCCGGACCAACAAAAACCCACATTTGGTAAAAAGTTGGGGGGATAGAGCCGGCAAGCCGCTTCAAGGAAGCGGCACCCAGACCCCAAAAACCCACATTTGGTAAAAAGTTGGGGGGATGGAGCTGGCTTGCCGCTGACAAGCCGCCTCAAGGAAGCGGCACCTAGACCCCAAAAACCACATTTGGTAAAAAGTTGGGGGGATGGAGCCGGCTTGCCGCCGGCAAGCCGCTTCAAGGAAGTGGCACCCGGACCCCCAAAAACCCACATTTGGTGAAAAGTTGGGGGGATGGAGCTGGCTTGCCACCGACAAGCCGCTTCAAAGAAGCGGCACCCGAATCCCAAAAACCACATTTTTCGTGCGAATGTTCAGGGGACCAGCCGGCTTCCGCCTGCCACGTAGGAGCTGCCGGTTGGCTACCCAAGAAGGCAGGCCAAATCAATCTGAGAAATACGCTAGGATTTAACAACTTAAATCTCGCAAATCTGTCAATTACGCGGATTGCGTAATCAAACCCGAATCACGCTGCCTTCCATCTTCGGGTGCCCCCAAAGAAGGAAGGCAACCCCTTATAAAAGGAGAGCCCCCCCCCCCCACATCGAGGGAAGAGAATTTGAAGAGGAAGGATTTCTGAAAGGTGGGATTTTCTGGGAAGAAGGCTGACACCCTCCGGAGAAGCAACCGTCCACCGGTTCCAAAGGAGAGAGCAGCCCGGGGCCCCGATGCCTTTTCATCGTGCCGGAGCGAGGACTTCCGATCCCCGTTGATGACCCCCCTACAAGTAAGTCCTTCCACCCTCGCCGTTTTATGTATGTTTTTACGACGCTTCGTCGAGCCCCGACCGCATAATGCCTTCCCTGTGCAAGGGAACGGTCAGAGGACGGACCTGGGTATCATTCCTTCGAAAACACGTCCGAAGGTACCGGTGGCCGCCGTCCTGGCTAGGTTAATCCACTCGGCCCGGTCAAGCTCAGTTCACTCATGACCCTCTTGTCGGGTCTTTTTACTTGGAAACTCTAAGTTTCCCAGCAGGCTTTACGAATTCTCATCCGACCACCATAAGTCCTTCTCGAGGTCTCGGAAAGATTTCCGGGACGATGCCACCGGCAAGGATGTCAGTGCCGGCCGTTCGGGTGTACGAACACGTACAACCTGACGGTCCTAGTACGTTTTTCTGGGAGACGTAAGTCTACTCTCTCGATGCCCTAGAAAACTTTCGGGATGACGCCACCGGCGAGGATACCGGCGGCGGCCGTTCGGGTGTACGAACACGTACAACCCAACGGTGCCCATACATTTTTCCAGGAGACGTAAGTCTACTCTCCCGATGCCCCAGAAAAGTTTCCAAGATGACGCCACCGGCAATGATGCCGGCGGTGGCCGTTTAGGTGTACGAATACGTATGACCCAACGGTGTCAGTTTCTTTTCCGGGAGGCGTAAGCCTACCCTCTCGACACCCCGGAAAGATTTCCGGGATGACGCCACTGGTAAGGACATCGGCGGTGGCTGTTTGGGTGTACGAAACATACAACCCAACGGTTTCCGTTTCCCCAGAAAATATAAGTCTTTCGTTAAATCCCATGCTTTTATAGACGTCAAGAGGAAAAGGGGTGGGGAAATAGCCGACAAACCGTCAGCTGGCCAGTTCAAGGAACCGGCCCCCGTTTCCCCAAAATCCCCATGGGTGCGCATGGAGGGGGGAAACAGCTGGCAAGCCACCAGCTAGCCGGTTCAAGGAACCGGCCCCCATTTCCCCAAAATCCCCATGGGCGCACATGGAAGGGGGAAACAGCTGGCAAGCCACCGGCTAGCCGGTTCAAGGAACCGACCCCCGTTTCCCCAAAATCCCCATGGGTGCATGGAAGGGGGAAACAGTCGGCAAGCCACCGGCTGGCCGGATCAAAGAACCGGCCCCCGTATCCCCAAAACCCCCATGGGTGCGCATGGAAGGGGGAAACAGCCAGCAAGCCGCCGACTGGCCGGTTTAAGGAACCGGCCCCCATTTCCCCAAAACACCCATGGGTGCGCATGGAGGGGGGAAATAGCTGGCAAGCCGCTGGCTGGCTGGTTCAAGGAACCGGCCCTTGTTTCCCAAAACCCCCATGGGTGCGCATGGAGGGGGGAAACAGCCAGCAAGCCGCCGGATGGCCAGTTCAAGGAACCGGCCCTCGTTTCCCCAAAACTCCCATGGGTGCACATGGAGGAGGGAAATAGCTGGCAAGCCGCCGGCTGGCCGGTTCAAGGAACCGGCCCCCGTTTCCCCAAAATCCCCATGGGTGTTCATGAAGGGGGGAAATAGCCGGCAAGCCGCCAGCTAGTTGGTTCAAGGAACTGGCCCCCGTTTCCCCAAAACCCCTCCATGGCTGCGCATGAAAGGGGGAAACAGCCGGCAAGCTGCCGGCTGGCCGGTTCAAGGAACCGGCCCTCGTTTCCCCAAAACCCCCATGGCTGTGCAAATGGGTTGGGAAAGCAACCGACCAGCCGCCGGTCAACCAGTACAAGTAGCCGATGGTTGGCTCCCTGAAAACCCATCTTTTTCTTCCCTATTCACCACCAGATCCATTATGGATCCCTGTTTTGTTCAATTCCCATTTGTTTACTTGATTCTCGTTTATTTTCATCGGAAGGGATACGGTTATCCCTCTAAACGCCCTGGAAAATTTTCCAGGGTGAGGCCGTACGTGGCCGGATTGACTATCATGTTTTACCTTTTAAAGCCGGAGAGAGGCTGGGAATGCCTGGGCTGTTTGGGGGTGCCTAACACCTTCCCCAACAGTACCCTGAGCCCCGTATCTAGTTCTCTTATGTTACACGATTTTATGTGATTCTCGTGGTTTTATCATTTCGATGGTGGAAGGACACTTTCCCATCCAGTTTTCCTTATTTTCTACCCAAAAATAAGGTGGCGACTCCGTTGAACGAGCCATCAACCGCACGTGGTGATGCGCTCACACAAACACCTTTCAATTCTCTGTACCTCGGTCCATCTGCCAGCTGGGCCGGCGGAAACCCATGGGCTTTCGGGTGATAGCCGGATGAAAGAGAGGGTATAGTGGCCGGGCTGATTGATGTGGTTTTGCGTTTTAGAGCCAGAGAGAGGTCGGGATTGCCCAGGCTGTCTAGGGGTACCTAACACCTTCCGCAACAATACCCTGAGCCCCGTATCCAGTTCTCTCATGTTTCGCATATCGTTACATAGTTTTACGTCATTCCCGTAGTTTTATCATTTCGATGGTGGAAGGATACTCCCCATCCGATTTTCCTTGTTTCCTACCCAAAAATAAGGTGGCGACTCTGTTCAACGACCCATTCACCCCACGTGGTGATATGCTCACAGAATCACCTTTCAATTCTCTGTATCTTGGTCCATCCACCAGCTAGGCCGACGGAAACCCATGGGCTTCCAGGTGATAGCCGGATTAAAGAGAGGGTACAATGGGAATGTAATGGCAATTCAGGAATGCAAAATTATTATTCAAAGTATAATTATTTGAATGAAAATCAAAATTATTAGTTAAACATATCATTACAAATACAACAATTAACTGATAAAATAGATGAATCAATGAAAAATATTGAAGAGAGTAACAGAATGAATGAATTAGAAAATGATAATTATTTAAACTAGTCAATCTTAAAAGAGGATCAGAATGTTCAAAGAATTAATACAGGTTTAACAAATCTTAATGGAATTAATCAAAATTATGTTAATCAAAAACTATCATTGGGAATTGAACAACTATTGAATAGAGTTAATGAATCAATATAATAGATTGAAGACAGTAAGATGTTAAATGAGTATGGAAATAGTGATAATCTAAATTGGTCAAATGAAAATCAAATCTATCAAGATGTGAACTCATTAGGAGATATGTTATTTACAGATGAGAATATACAACCATTTGAGGTAATTGAAGAAAATTAGTATGGTGATTCAACTGCATTTAATCATATGGAAAAATTGGATGGAATTCAAAGATCAATAGATTTGTTTTTAAGAAATTCATCTAATTCTAATCTATCTGAACCAGATAATGTGTCAAAAGAAGACTCAGAGGATGTAAGTATTATGTTAAGATCTGGTGTAACTTATGAAGGTCCTAAAAAGGATGATAAAGAAGAACAAATTAGTGACAATTTCACAAAGTAAGAGGAAACTAATGTAGAATCAAGTCCAGAAAATAAAGTTGATGCTGAATTAGAGGACTTTACAAAAATTGAACATAGTAAAGAATCTGAAATTAGTAAAGTATCTAAAAACCAAATTATTAAGAAAGACATTAAAAATGGAGATAAGTTAACAAATGAAAATCATTTTCCATTTCCACATAGAATGAGAAATGTTAAGGATCAAGAATTGGAACAAATTAGTAAAGTATTTGAGCAAGTTAAAGTCAATATACCATTGTTAGAAATTATTAGACAGTTTCCTTCTTATGCCAAATATCTTAAAACTCTTTGTACTAAGAATAGAAGGAAGAAAATATTAAGAAAGACATTTTTAGCTAAAGAGGTAAGCTCTCTATTAATTAATCCTATACCTGAAAAATTAAATGATCCAGGAACTCCTATTTTTTTTGTTATATAGGAGATTGTTATTTTAATACAATGTTAATAGACTTAGGAGCTAGAATTAATGTCATGCCTAATTCTGTTTATGAGAAGTTAAAATTGGATAATATCAAACCTACTAGAATAATTATTTAGCTAGTAGATAAATCCATAAGAATACCTTTAGGAAAAGTGGAAGATATTTTAGTAAGGATTATGAAATTTGTTTACCCTATTGATTTTACTATAATGGAAACAAATGCTTCTAATATAAATCAAGATCAAACTATAATTATTTTAAGAAGGCCATTTTTAGCTACAGCCGATGCTTGCATAAGTTGTAGAAATGGTTGGATGGAATTAGCTTGGGGTGTTCAAAAGTTAAAACTGAATATTTTCAGTGGAGTCAAGAAAAATTTTAAAGAGCTTCAATTTAAAAATTTTAAAGTTAATCTAATCAAAACTTTTAAAATAGATGATGTTTTAGCTGTAGAAGAATTAGATAATGTTGAAAGATGTGTAATACTAACTGAAGAAATGTTGAAAGAGGAAATATTTGAGCAAACTGAAAGTATGGACATAAACAAAGAAAAATTCGAAAATGATAACAAATCTTTAATTTTAGAATATCCTATTCATGAATTGAAACCACTTCCAAAAAATCTAAAATATGCATTTTTGGAGAAAAATGAAACTCTACTAGTCTTCCGGGTATTGGGCCAAATGTATGCCTGGTATGTTGCCTCGTCTTCTAGGTGCAAGGATTCATGCACCCAGTCTCGAAAGATAGGAGAGGCGGACACCTTCGGGGAGATGGTCATCTGTAAGCAGAGATGACTCATCTGACGGTGGCCTAGCATTTACAATAAATAGATGCATCAGAAACACGTTGGTATGATTGTAAAATTCGTAAAGAAGCATAGGTTTCCGTATGAAAACTCAAAAATTGAACCATGACGGGACTGATCTCGACCCGTCTTAGGAGGATTCACCTGGCGGGTAGGGCAGATGCCGGTACCTTTGGAAGCATATCCGAAGGAATGAAACTCGGGCACATCCTTCAACCATTCCCTATGCATGGGGAAGGTCCAGTCTGGTCATGGTTGCGGGATGCATTAGGCTAACTGAAAGACATAACGGTGAGAGAGAAGGAGACTATCCTCCCTGGCGCACACAGCCTTGCGTAGTCGCAGGGAGGGGATCCTCTTGTTGGAAGGATAGGGAGTTTACCTGCAAGGAGAAGCCGGCGGTGGTTGGAAGTCCTCACTCCGGTCAGCGCGCCCAGAAATCCTTCATCCTTCAGTGGGTTCAGGAAGGAGTCATTGGCGAAAAGCTCAAAAACTCTGCTCCAAAAACTTTGAAAATGCCTTCCACCTCAAAACCCTCTCTTGCATGGAATGGAGGTGCCCTTATATAGGGAATTACGTCTATATTGGGTGAGCCAAGGATGGTAACTCCAGATACGTTTTGATTCAATCCCGTGATTTACGGGATTGATTAATTGCAAGATTTAAGTGATTAAATCTCACCGTATCTTGACATTCTCATTTGAATGTTTCACCCAGGTGTTAACCGGCGACCGTGGCTGATGGGCTGATGGTCGGGTGAGAGGTATCGGTATGCAGTAGGAGCTTAGCCCATGGTTTGGGGGAAAGGCCACGATGGGTAGCCGAGATTGTGTGCCGACTTACGACTCAATGGTTGTGTACTTCACCTTGGAACTTAGTGTCGACCGAGTGGGGACGCGGTATTGAGCTTTACCCTATAGCCGTCATAACCTTATGGACTTTACTTTACACCTGACCGTAACATTACGAGCTTTACTCTCTGCCTGGCCATAACTTTACGGGATTTACTCTACGGCCCGTTGTAACATTACGGATTTTACCTTATGCCCCACCTAGAAATGATACTTTCGTCTTGGAAAGCCTTATATTCGTGGATGTTCCATCTCGCCGATGGAACTATCGTGGAGAATCACCAAGTGCTGGTGGGAGTTCCATCCTCGGTGCGGAATTGTCAGCCGTTCTTCTCTCCTTTGGCGGGCAACAGGCGTGCTACCAGGTACCTGTAGTTTGGCTATTGGCTACTTGTGGGTCAGCAGCTATACTCTTCCACCAAGTCCTTTGAAGGGATGAAGGAGAGTCTTTCTTGCCTAGGGAAGAGTCAGGGAACCGACAGCTGGGGTGATGCACCGACGTGTAGGTTGGTTCTCGGGTGCTTTACCGGTAGCTAGATAGGTGTTGAGCATGAGGGTCAATAGGAGAATAATTTTCTAACAAATCTGATATTAAGATTAAGAATTTTGCTACAAATATAGAATTGGTACTCTCAAACCCAAACAAGGAAAAGCATGTCTTACTTGATTCAGGTGTAGTTTTAACATTTAAGGGTATTGATAGAAGGATTATGCATAAATTATATTTTTGGGAGGAACCTCAAATGTGGACTGATTGGCAGTATCTGTTGGTTTATTATTTTGACAAACATCAATGGCAACCAGTTAGAGAAGTTTATTTTGAAGGAAGACCAACAAATAATAGGAATCATGTGATTATTGATGGAATCATTTACTTTATAACAAGCTGTTGACCCCCATGCTTAAACAAGTTGATCAGGTGGCCAACCGGCCCGCCGCCAGCATGTCGGTATCCAATCCCAGCATCTGGCTCCCTGTTGGCCCATGCGTAAACAGGCCAATCAGGTGGCCAGCCGGCCCGCTGCCAGCATGCCGGTATCCAACCTCGGCAGCCGGCTCCCTGTCGACCCATGCTTAAATAGGTCAATCAGGCGGCTAGCCGGCCCACCGTTGGCATGCCGGTATCCAACCTCAGCAGCCGGAAAGACTTTCGGGATGACGTTGCCGGCATGCATCCTTGCCAGGGTTAAATAAGACTACCCTCTTGATGCCCTGGAAAGACTTCTAGGATGACATCGCTGGCATGCATCCTTGTCGGCGTCTGCTATTCGGGCGTACGAGTATGTACGGCCCTATGGTTCTCAATCTCCGAGAGGAGTAAGGCTACCCTCTCGATGCCCCGGAAAGACTTCCGGGATGATGCTGCCAGTATGCATCCTTGCCAGTGTTGGCCGTTCGGGCTTACGAGCATGTATGACCCAACGGTTCCCGATCTCCGGGAGGAGTGAGACTACCCTCCCAATGCCCCGAAAAGACTTCCAGGATGATGCTACCAGCATGCATCCTTGTCGACGTCGGCCGTTCGGGAGTACGAGTATGTACGGCCCTACGGTTCTCAATCTCTAGGAGGAGTAAGGCTACCCTCTCGATGCCCTGGAAAGACTTCCGGGATGACGCCACCGGTATGCATCCTTACCGGCGTTGGTCATTCAGGCGTACGAGCATGTACGACTCGATAGTTCCCAATCTTCGGGAGGAGTATGACTACCCTACCGATGCCCTGGAAAGACTTCTGGGATGACGCCGCCGACATGCATCCTTGCCGGCGTCGGCCGTTCGGGCATGCGAGTATATACGGCCCTACAGTTCTCAATCTCTGGGAGGAGTAAGGCTACCCTCTTAATGCCCCAGAAAGACTTCCGGGATGACGCCACTGGCATTTATCCTTGCCGGCGTCGGCCATTTGGGCGTACGAGTATGTACGGCCCTACGGTTCTCAATCTCTGGGAGGAGTAAGGCTTCCCTCTCGATGCCCTGGAAAGACTTCCGGGATGATGCCACCGGTATGCATCCTTGCCGGCGTCGGTTGTTCAGGCGTACGAGCATGTACGATCCGACAGTTCCCGATCTTCGGGAGGAGTATGACTACCCTCTTGATGCCCCAGAAAGACTTCTAGGATGACGCCGCCAGCATGCATCCTTGCTGGCGTCAGCCATTTGGGCATGCGAGTATGTACGGCTTGACAGTTCTCAATCTCTGGGAGGAGTAAGGCTACCCTCTCGATGCCCCAGAAAGACTTCCAGGATGACGCCGCCGGTATGCGTCCTCGCCGATGATGGCCGTCCGGGGGTATGAGTATGTACCCCCGGGTGGTTCCCAGTCACTGGAGAATTTTTCGATCCCCTGGAAAGTCTTCTAGGATGAGGCATTGTGTGTTGGACTGACTGTCGTGGTTTTCCATTTTTAAAGCCGAAGAGAGGCTGGGATTGCCCAGGCTGTGTGGGGGTGCCTAACACCTTCCTCAATAGTACCTTGAGCCTCATATCCTATTCCCTCATGTTTTGTATATCATTACGCAATTTCACATCATTCTCGTGGTTTTATTGTTTTGATGGTGGAAGGACAGTTCCCCATCCGGGTTTCCTTGTTTTCTACCCAAAAATAAGGTGGCGAATCTGCTCAATTAGCCAGCCACCCCACATGGTGATGCGCTCACAAAATCTACCTTCAATTCTTTGTACCTCGGTCCATCCGTCGGCTCCACTAGTGGAAACCCATGGACTTCCGGGTGATAGCCGGATGAAAGAGAGGGTATAGATTTGTTGACCCCATGCTAAAACATACGGATCGGGTGGCAAGTCGGCCCGTCGCTGGCAAACTGGTAAGAAAACCCGACATTCGGCTCCCTAAAACCCACATTTGCGTAGATGGTATGGGGAACCAGCTGGCCCGCTACCAGCAAACTGGTATAAAGACCAGGCAGCTGGCTCCCCTAAAACCCACATTTGCACAGATAGTTCGAGGAACCAGCCAGCCTGCCGCTGGCAAACTGGTACATAAACCTGACAGCCGGCTCTCTAAAAACCCACATTTGCACAGATGGTTCGGGGAACTAGCCGGCCCACTGTCGGCAAATCGGTACAAAGACCCAGTAGCCGACTCCCCAAAAACCCACATTTGCGTAGATGGTTTGGGGAACCAGCCGACCTGCTGCCGGCAAACTAGTAGAAAAACTCGATAGCCGGCTCCCCAAAAACCCCTACTTAGTCAGAAGGATTGGGGGACCAACTGGCCCACCACTGGCAAACCGGTAGAAAAATTTGGAAGCCGGCTCACCAAAACCCCCCAACTAAGCCAACATACTCCCCTTTCGTGATGTAGCCGGGTAGAACTAATCGGCATCCGCCTGCCATGTAGCGGCTACCGGTTAACTACCCAAAAAGTTAAGGCGAATCAATTAGAGAGATACGATAATTTTTAATCACTTAAATCTCGCAATCAATCAATCACGTGGACCACGTGATTGAACCAAGACCACCTTCCATCTTCGGGTCCCCCCAAAGAAGGAAGGTAACCCCTTATAAAAAGAGGGCTCCCCCCTCCCATAATGGCACGCTTTTTACCCCTTGCAGAAGATGCCGGCTAGAAGTTTTGAAGGAGGAGAGCCGCTCGGATCCCCGACGCCCTCTCGCCGCACTGAAGCAAGGACTTTCGATCCCCGCCGACAACTCCCTGCAGGTAAGCCCTTCCGTTCTCGTCATTTTACGTATGATTTTACGACATTTTTCTTGAGCCCCGACCATGCTAGACCTTTCCCATGTAAGGGAATGGTCAGAGGACGGACCCAGGTATCATTCCTTCGGAGACACATCCAAAGGTACCGATAGCCACCCTCCCGACCGGGTGAATCCACCCGGCACGGTCGAGTTCAGTTCGGTTGTGTCCCTTCTGTTATGTCCTTTTCCATGGAAACTCTGAGTTTCCCAGCAGGTTTTATGCGTTTTATTTGATTTTCGCATGTTTTCCTGGGAGGTGTAAGTCTACCCTCCTGATGCCCCGGAAAAGATTCCGGGATGATGCCACCGGCATGCATCCTTGGCAGCTATGGCCGTTCGGGTGTACGAACACGTACAACCCAATGGTTCTCATTTTCTTGGGAGGGGTAAGTCTACCCACACGATGCCCTAGAAAGATTTCCTAGATGACGCCACCAGCATGGATCCTTGTCGGCGGTGGCCTTTCGGGTGTACGAACACGTACAAATTGGAGGTTCCCGTTTTCCCGGGAGGCATAAGTCTACCCTCCCGATGCCCTGGAAAGATTTTCGGAATGACGCCACCGGCAAGCATCCTTGCGGGCGGCGGCCGTTCGGGCGTACAAGCAAGTATGACCTGGTGGTTCCCATTTTCCTGGGAGGCTTAAGTCTACCCTCCCGATGCCCTGGAATGATTTCCGGGATGACGCCACCGGCATGCATCCTTTCCGGCGATGGCCGTTTGGTTGTACAAACATGTACAACCCGGCGGTTCCCATTTTCCTGGGAGGCATAAGTCTACCCTCTCGATGCCCAGGAAAGATTTCCAGGATGATGCCATCGGCATGCATCCTTGCCGGTGGCGGTCGTTCAGGCGTACGAGCAAGTACAACCTAGCGGTTCCCGTTTTCTCAAGAGGCATAAGTCTACCCTCCCAATGCCCTAGAAAGTTTTTTGAAATGACGCCACCGGCATACATCCTTACCGACGGTGGCCGTTCGGGAGTACGAACACGTACAACCCGGCTATTCCCGTTTTCTTGGGAGGCATAAGTCTACCCTCCTGATGCCCCGGAAAGGTTTCTAGGATGGCACTACCAGCTTGCATCCTTGCCGGCGGGGGCCGTTCAAGTGTACGAACACATACAACCCGATGGTTCCCATTTTCCCAGTAGGCGTAAGTCTACCCTCCTGATGCCTTGGAAAGGTTTCCGGGATGACGCCATCGACATGCATCCTTGCCGGCGGTGGCCATTTAGGCATACGAACACTTGTACGACCCGATGCTTCCCGATTTTCGGGAGGAGCGATGTTGCCCTCTCGATAGTACCCTAAGCCCCATATCCAGTTCTCTCATGTTACATGATTTTACGTGATTCTTGTGGTTTTATCGTTTCGATGGTGGAAGGACACTTTCCCATCTGGTTTTCCTTGTTTTCTACCCAAAAATAAGGTGGCGACTCCGTTCAACGAGCCATCCGTCCCACGTGGTGATGTGCTCACACAAACACCTTTCAATTCTTTGGGTGATAGTCGGATGAAAGAGAGGGTACAAATTTGTGGTGACTCTGCTGGGGAGACTCGCTACATTTTATCGATTAAGTGGCTCAAACTCTCACTCATACGGCTCTTTTGTATTCAGTCTTTTGTTTTTCTGTCTGGATTTTTAGCATTTGGTAAGAGAAGCCGCTTTCAAATGCATTGAATTGCATCACCCTTCTTTGGTATCCCTTGAGATCTTTGCAGACCCCTGCAGATTCTTCGAACAGAGTCTCCTCGCAGACCTCTGCCGTTTGCAAGTACCGGACCCCGCTGGCACCCCCTGTCCAGACCTGCTCGCAAGCAAGAGCTATGGCCACCAGTTTCGTTGCAGCATCCAGATCATCCCCTTCAATCACTGCAGTAGCTTCTGTGCCGCTGTTCATGGTCTTCGGCCCGCCACCGCCTGTCGTCACCCGGACGAACTTCACCCAGCCAATCATCGTGCCTGCTGGAGCGATAGACCAACCAAGGGTGCCAGATCTGTCTGCGGCCATGGCATTCGACAATGTCGCGGTGCATCCTGCGCTGCCCCCTTCTCCGGCCACTGAAACTGAAGGTAACAGGCTGGGTCCTGCACGGAGCACCGGCCCGTCCTACCAGCTGCCCTCAAACACCGACGGCATAGGAGGAGCTGATGCCTTCCTGTCGCCTCGACCGGGACACTTCGAACAGACCCTCCTAGCTCACTAGTTGGCATGATACCAACAGCAACGGATTGGTTCAGTAATCCCCCCTAGGCCAACCATTTGTGTCCCAGAGAGGCCACACGTTGAAGAATACGACGTCGTCACCACTCCTGTCGTCGGCCAATTCCTCCCGCCGCCACTCCAGCCAGTAGTTGCCACTACTGCCGCCACTCCAGCCAGTAGTTGCCACTACTGCCGCCCCAGTGCCGGACCTGCAAGGGCAACTACTGCAGAGGATAGCCGAACTGGAGGCATCCTTACAGAACATGAAGTTCAGTCCACCGGAACCCTCCTGTGCCTTCCAAAATCTCTGTTTCTATCCTGAGGCAATGCTCCCACCTGTCTTCAAGATGCCCGAACTTGTTAAATACAATGGGCACGGGGACCCTCACGCACACCTCCGGGCCTTCTATGGAGACATGGCGACACTGCAACACGAGGAGAAGCTCCTCATCCGGCTGTTCCAAAAATCACTCCAAGGACTTGCGCTTTCCTACTACATGTCCTTGGATTTAACGAAGATCTACACCTAGGAACAGCTAGCATAAATGTTCCAGGAATAGTACGCGTACAACTTAGAGCTGGCACCAAAGTTGGAAGATCTCTGTTGCCTCCGCCAACGTGAGAATGAGCCATTCAGTGGCTACGTTGGCAGGTGGCGGGCCTTGGCGTCCCAAATCTAAGACAAACCCACTGAGGAAGACTCTCTGGACATAATTGTATAGGGTGCTCAGCTGTCACTGGCAGCACTCTTGTGTATCCAGTCATACTCAACCTTCTCCCAGCTAATCAAAGCCGGCAGCCGCTAGGAAGGGTTCTTGAAATCGGGGAGATTCTCAGCCCTTCCATTTGGGGCCAACCCTAGGGGAAACATACGTCCCTGGCTACCGGCCACGGGCGACAACACAGGGAACAACCGCAGCCCCCGAAGGAACGACAATGCACGGCCGTCTCCCGTGACCGTTGTGGCAGCTGCGCCACCACCATACTAGCCGCAGTAGGTATATGCTTTGGCCCAAGAGTACCATCCATCGACAATCACCCCGGTTTAGCAGCCGGTCTACACCACCCGAGCGGCCCCGAATCAACAGCCCTGGAGGCCGAAGGCTCTAACATCGACAGTCGCACCCGAGCTGCCGGCTCGCCGAAAATGGTAGGCAATGCCCTTGATGTTGTCTCGAAAAATGAACCAGGGGCAAAATGGTGGTCAGACAAGCGTCAACCAACAGCACCCCGGCCAGCAGCAACAGCATGAACCATGCCAGCCACCCCTGCAACTGTAGCAGCAACGCATAACGGAATACACACCACTCTCGGAATCATTGAGCTAGGTATTCCGCAAGGCTCAAGTGCTGCTCACGCTCCCTCCTGTCAAACCACCCCCGGCTGTTCTTCCTGCCTGGTACAATTTGAAGCAGTACTGTGAATATCATAGGTCTACTGGCCACGCAACAGACCATTGTCAGACGCTGAGACAAGCTATCCAATGGCTTATCAACTCGGGTCCCTTTGAGCTTCAACAGCCTCCCATATCTCCTGAGCTAAGCCAGCAGACCTTCCTAAATCATATGGGAGACTCCTAGGTGAGCACTATCTTCTTGGGTGCCCGAAGGAGGCATCTGCTCGAAGGGTTCCAGCATATGCAGCCGGTCTCTGCTTGTCCAACTAGGCAGAGACAAGGAACAAAGAGATCCCTCCCTTTGGCACGGCCGCTGGAAGCCGGGGTCCCCTGGCTGAACCTGGTCAACCTCATCCGTCCGGCCAACCACTCGCCGACGCTTGAAGAACTCCAACCATACTACCAACAACTCCAGTCCTCCATCCTCACAATCAACAGCCACCAGAGGAGGAGGAAGTCTTCAAGGGCTACACCACAACAGGCGCCATCTCCATCTTCAGGAAAACTCTTCGTCCAAGTGGTACCTGCGGCTGCCGCGTCAATGGAATTGGCTATCGCGTCAATGGAATCGGCTGCCGCGTTAATGGAGTTGACTGCCGGGACAACCAAACTGGCTCAACCCAAGGTAATTCTCTACTCACCAGCCGCCCTAGTCAGAACGGTCATCCCTGCGGTGCCTCCAATCCCCAAGGCCTCAACCGCCGGCTTTACTTCCCTGGCCGGCACTCCAGGCAGCACGGTCTCTCCAGCGGCTGTAACACCGGCGCCACTCCAAGCCCGCCTGGCAAAGCAACAATTCACGCCTGTGACCTAGCCATCCCCTCCAGCCGCACTCACTTTTGAATAGCACAAAGGCAAGGAGGTAGTCGTCTTAGAACAGCCATCCACATGTACCGCTATAACCAGGTCCAACCAAGTATATCAACCAAAGCCATGCCCTGGAGGGATCTCCATCCGAGGAGTACCAGGCCAGACATCAACCGACAGCCGTCAACTGACTGCCACCTTGCCAGTACTGGCAGCCACCTCATCAACACCAACCGCCTAGTCACGGCCACCCCCGGACTTGTCAATCTAGTTGTAGGGGATACATGCAGATATCTCACTATGGGATCTACTCCAATCCTCTACCGAGCACCGAGAAACACTCCTCAAAGCACTGCAGGTGGCGAAGGTGAACCAAGGTCTCACTCCCAAGGCCATAGAAGGAATGGTGGCCACAGTAACAGTCCCCTCCTTTGTCTATTTCTCAGATTTAGACCTCTCACCGGTCGAGACTGACCATAACCTGTCTTTGTACATCTGGGTACAATACAAGGACCTTTGCATTCCCATGGTCATGATCGACGACAGATCCGAGCTAAACTTGTGCCCACTACAAGTCCTGCACATGCTGGGGATTAAAGAACAAGACTTGCTCCCAACCAACCGAGTGATGAGAGGATTTGACGGCACTCTTCATGAAGCCAAAGGTGAGGTTGTCCTTCCCCTGGTCATTGGACCGGCAACCTTCGATGTTCCCATGCATGTCGTGGACATCCCACCAAGCTATAATCTCATCCTAGGCCGCCTATTTCTCCACTAAAACTCCATCGTACCTTCCACTCTTCATAGGATGCTTAAGTTCCTATGGAAGGGGGAGGTCATCACCATACTAGCGGAGAATTACTACCACCCAGCACAATTCGTGGTTGCCGTGGCACCTTCCGGGTTGCAACACCCGACGCCAGAACCGACTACCGCCTCACCACCGGGTTTCCAGAACCCAAATGCTGGTGCTACTTACCTTGTAGATGAAGACAAGGAGAAAACCGCATTCACAACCACTTGGGGTGACTTCTGTTACAGGGTGATGCCATTCGGGCTCAAAAATGCTGGTGCTACTTACCAAAAAGCCATGACCACCCTCTTCCATGACATGATGCACAAAGAAGTCGAAGTCTACGTCGACGATATGGTAGTGAAGGCGCACACTCATCAGCAGCATCTCGAGCACTTAAGAAGATTGTTCGAGCGCCTAAGGAAGTAGAAGCTCAGGTTAAACCCATCAAAATCAACATTCGGGGCCACCACCGGAAAACTCATCGACTTCGTTATCAGCAAACAGGGAATTGAGGTAGATCCCGAGAAGGCAAAAGCAATCTTAGATATGCCTCCCCCACAGACGGAATAGCAGATCCAGAGCTTGTTGAGAAGGCTACAGTACATCGGGCATTTCATCTCGCGCCTCTCGCCGATTTGCGAGCCCTTCTTCAAGCTATTGAAGAAGAACGCCAGCTTCATGTGGACAATAGAATGCTAAGTCACCTTCGACCACATCAAGTGGCAGCTATCCCGGCTGTCGGTTCTCGTGTCGCCTCTCCTCGGGCAGCCGTTCTTCCTGTATATGTCGGTCATAGCTTCTTCCATGGGCGCGGTATTGGGCAAGCATGATACCACTGGCAGAATTGAGCAAGCCATATACTACCTTAGTAAAAAGTTTACCAAGGTAGAGGAACGATATGAGCTGATTGAAAAGTACTATCTCTCGTTGGTCTGGACAGTGAAAAAGCTACGACACTACCTGGTGGTCTATCCGGTTTTTCTGCTTAGCCGCCTGGATCCCCTGCGCTACCTCTTCAACCAGCCGGCCCTAATAGGCAGGTGCATAAAATGGCAAATGCTCCTCGCAGAATTTGACATCCGGTACGTATCCCAGAAATCCATGAAGGCCAAAGCCATGGTCGACCAGTTGGCACACCAGCCCTTACCAGATTACCAACCGTTGGAGGATTCATTCCCAGATGAGCCCATCTTCACCATCAACGAGTCGGATCTAGACCAGCCAGATCCTGACTAGCCGGAACCCCATACCTTGTACTTTGATGGAGCAGTCAACACTAAAGGTCGCAGGATAGGAGTCGTCCTAGTGGATCCCCAAGGAAGGATGCTACCCGTAGCCAAGCAACTTCTCTTCACGTGCTCACACAATGAGGCAGAGTACGAGGCTTGCATCATGGGGCTATGACTCGCACTAGAACTCTGTGTCACCCATCTGCACGTATTCGGCGACGCCATGCTGGTAATCTCTCAAACCCTCAATAGGTGGAAAACCTAACCCCAAGCTTTGGCCATACCAGGAACTCGTACTGCAATTAGCAAGCAACTTTTGGTTCGTCCACTTCCAAGATGTCAGCCACAAGCATAACCCGTATGTGGACGCTCTGGCCATCCTAGCATCATGGGTAGCGGTCATGAAAGGGCGGACCACAGCCATAGAAGTCACAACACTTCACCGGTTGGCCTATAGCAAAGACATCTACCACATCGTAGAAGTCCCCAAGCAGGTAGACGCCAGACCCGTAGCTTTGCATCCGGCTAGCCGCCCCAGCAATCGGCAGACCGTCGACTAAACACAGGGAACTGGCACCCAAACAATACAGATCGTAGGTCCCCAGACAGCAGCCGAGAGAACTCACAGCAAGAAGACCACCCTTGGTATTCAGACATACAAACCTTCTTGGAGACCAGAGAATCCCCATCAGAGGCTACCACCCAAGATCGGCGTACGTTGTCCAAGCTGGTAGCTGGCTACGTCTTCAGCGGGGGACAGCTCTACAAACGATCTCACAACCAGACCCTTCTTCGGTGTGTAACCCAGCCTGAGGCACGTATGGTTATGCAAGAAATCCATGAAGGTGTCTGTCGATCCCACATGAATGGGATCCTCCTGGCGAAAAAGATCATGCTCCAAGGCTACTACTGGAGCACAATGGAGGCAGACTGCACCACGTACATCTGTCGCTGTCACCAGTGCCAGGTACATGGAAACCTCATCCACGCGGACCCTAAGGAATTATACAACATGGCCCCCCCTTAGCCATTCTCCGCCCCTTCCACGCCACCGCCTCCGCACCCTTCCGCATTCGTCATGTCCGCCTCCTTCCACGCCGCCGCCTCCGCCCCCATCCGCGTTCGTCGCATCCACCTCCTTCCACACCACTGCCGCCGCCTCCTTCCAAATTTGCCACCGCCATTCCCCCTTCACGTTTCCAGCACGCATCCGCCCCCTTCCACGCTTCCAGCATTCGTTCGCCCCCTTCCATGCCTCTAGCACACCGCCGGCTCCTCCCCCCTTCCACACCTCCAGCAACCATTTCTCCTCAACCCATTCACGCACACCACGATTCCAGCATGCCTCCACCTCTCCATCCACGAGCAAAAAAGGGTTCCACCACAAATCAGGATCTCTTCCAAGTCCAGCCCCATTTCCATATCCTTGCAGCACCATGACCTACCCTTTCATGTCCTTAAATCCTTCCATTGGAGCCTCCCATTAGGGCTCGGAATGGGATCTTGAAGAGGAGAGAAAGGGGACATTAAGAGGAGGTGTTGTTGCTCTCCATACCGTATATTCCAGCAGGTTGTATCTGTGTCATCGTCCAGTGATTCTCCTTCCATTGGAGCCTCTCATTAGGGCTCAGAATGGGAGCTTGAAGCCCGGCGATTGGTACTGCTGTAACCACCATTTCAGCAACGAAAGAGGCATCATTTCAGAGCTTTTTAAAGCAAGGATCGTGGCTATCCACTCCCTCTTTCGGAGCCTCTCATTAGGGCTCGAGGAAAAAGCTTGAAGTGGCTGTTCCGAGCAGCGAAAAGACCCATTTCAGCAGCATTTCAGCATCGGATCGTGCCGGCCACTCCCTCTTTTGGAGCCTCTCATTAGGGCTCGGGGAAGAGGCTTGAAGGGGCCTTTCCAGGAGTGTTGAAGTGACTATTTTGGGGGCCCGTTTGGACTCCTTTGAGCTCCGCGTCATCTGAGTAGCGCTTGCGGTAGTGACAGCACTAAAGGCAAAGCGAGGAGGAGGTTGGAGGCCAACTCAAGGTATCCATTTGGTGATCTTCAAGGTATAATTTACTTGGAAAGAACTTGGTTGTGTAATTTAATAGTTTTGCATATTAGTTTTTATTGTAATGCATGTAG